>JBBYHO010096854.1:0-33664 GCA_038382025.1 Adansonia gregorii | reverse complement strand
AGGTTAACACCTTAGAAGGCAGAGCTGCTTCACCCCCTCTAAAATATTGAGGTAATCTATGCCTTTTCCATATGCCTAGAGGAGAATCTAATGCATGCATGTGCACTATGTGTGTTGGGGGATAAACAAACCTATTACAACTTAACATTTTCAAAAAATAACCATTATCTTAGATGTCGCACAAAGTAAGGCTACAAAGGAAACAAAACGATAAGTGAAAAATATGAACAATCTATATTGGAATTTCCGTATAAATAAAAAGAAGAACTTTTTTTTTTGTTTTGAAAATACTGGGAATTATAATTAAACACTGGTTAAGACAAAATTAATAAAAATTTAGTTAACATGTGATTAGTTTAGGTTTGACTCTCTAACCTTGGTCCTAGTGGAGCTGTCAAGCTATCGCAACATAGCCAGATATGAATCCTGACAAGCCTAACTTAAATGGCCCTCGTTCTGATACTTGTTGATATATCACTATTTTATATTCTCACATTTTTATGGGCCATATCATTATTAACATTTTCTTATTTTTGACGACAAGGTGGTTAAAATGAATCTCTTGCTCGACTTGACTCTAAATAGTCATTAAGAAATGACTATTTGTTTGGACTCGCCACCAATCTATTTAGGCTAGGTAAAATTTTCACCTATTGGAGTTCATATTTTAATGGTTACGAAACCTTAGAATACCAACTTCAAGGTCTGCAATTGCACTAAAGATCATATAAAAAGGGTCAAAAGTTGATTACAATCACAAGTAAGGATTAACCCTCTAGTGATGCTTGGAAATTAGTACCTTATTAATTATGTATTAACTTAAATTTGTTTTTTATCTAGCTTCAACATATGGCATTTAATTGTAATTCCCAAAAATAATATTTTGTGAAAACAATTTATTATTTCATGTTAGGAAAATGAACTTTTGAAATTTTTGAAAATCAAAATCTCTTACGCACCTTATCGGATGACCAATGGAATATAAAAGTTTTTTATCCTTCTCTTTTGTACCCCACTAGGAAACTAGAGGAACACAAAAAGCTTTTTAAAAAAATCTAAATGTCTTTCACACCTCGTTGGAAGGTCACAAGAATGTGAAAGGTTTTTTTTTTTTGAAATTTATGAAAAACCTTAACTTTCACTTTGAAAAAAATATCTCATTATTAAAATAATTTATATAACCCCTCTCATATTTTAGGAGAAATTTCACCTATTATTTTAATTCGAAGAAATTGCCCTAGTTTTCTAAAAATATTAATGGAGTATTCTAAGACTCGAAAATAGTCTAAAATGATGAACCTATTCCTAATATGTATCTTCAACATAAAAGTATCCTAATAATCATGTAGGACTCGATTCTAATGCAAAATTACCAAAATACTTTTAGGATATACCTTTGACATGAAAGTATCTCAGTAACCCTAAAAGACTCAAAAATGATCATAAGAGGGTGAATCTATCCTAAACACACGCCTTTAGCATAAAAGCATTCCGGTGACTATGTCAGACTTGGTTCTAAGGAAATTACCAGAACGGCCTTGGGTATATCTTCAACATAAAAGTATTGTGGTAACCCTAAAGAACACAAGAAGAATAATAGGAGGGTGAACCTATCCTAAATACACACCCTTGGCATAAAAGCATCTTGTTGATTACATCAGACTCGATTCATAAAGAAATTAGCAAAATGCCCTCAAGGTATACCTTTGACATGAAAGTATTTGGATAACCTTAAAGGACGCAAAAGGGATCATAGAGTGGTGAACCTATCTTAAATGCACACCTTTGCCATAAAAGCATCCCAATAGCTTCCTAGGACTTAATTCTAGAAAAACTATCAAAATGCCCCTGCAGAATACCTTTGATAAGAAAGTATCCGGGTAACTCTAAAAAAACACGAAAATAATCATAGGAAGATGAACCTATCCTAAATGCACACATGTGCCATAAAAGCATCCCGATGGCTACCTAGGACTCGATTCTAGAGAAACTATAAAAATGCCTCTTAGGTATACCTTCGATAAGAAAGTATTTTGGTAACTCTAAAAAACATGAAAATGATCACATAAAGGTGAACCTATCCTAAATCAGACATTTGGCATAAAAACATCCCGGTGATTACATCGAACTCAATTCATAGAGAAATTACCAAAATGGCTCTAGGGTATACCTTCGACATGAAAGTATCTTAGTAATCCTAAAGGACATAAAAAAAATCATAAAAGGCTGAACCTATCCTAAATATACACCTTTAGCATAAAATCATCTCAGTGACTACATCAGACATAATTTTAAAAAATTAGCAAAATAGCCTTCAATATGAAAGTATTTCAGTAACCCTAAAGGACATGAAAATGATAAACAATGATATATTACCTTAAATAGATAATTTAGATGATACATATGACTTAAAAAGCAAAAAAGAACTCTAGTACATGCACTATGTAAAATGATTGGTGGCAACTCATAATCATTAGTTTTAATAGGTAGCTGGTCATACCTAGCCCAAAATGATTGGTGGCAACTCTAAGTTATGGTTATTCCGTAATGACCATGCAAGACTAGTTGGACAAGCGATTTGTCTGACAGTCCACCCCTCTACTTTCATCTTATCATGCCTAATTTAAATCTTAATCAAGGGATGATCCAAATGAGAGCTTATTCTCTTTTTTTTTTAAGTCATAGCGCATCATGAGAAATCGAGGACACTTGTGATAGCTTGGTGACTCTACTGAGGACTTGATTTTGAGAGTCAGGTCTACAACTTGCTAAATTTTATCATGATTTTTAGTTTCCCCCCATATTAATCATTTTTTATTTGTAATCCCTTTTCTTTATCTTCCTTGTACATGACATTTATTTGCTATCACTTTTTGTGTTTTTATGTTTGTCATGATTGGTAAGTTTTCTTCCTATTCAAAAAATGAATACAACAATATTGGTATAATGGTAATAAGGAGTGAATAAAAAGGTTTAGTTGTTTCCATGACACATACCATGCATTCACATATGCATTAGACTCTTAGTCATTCCTTTTTTGGAGAGAGAATAAAACCTTTATTGGGTGTAAATTAGCTAATTATCCTTCATGATATCTCTTTTTTACCTATGGGCTAGCAATATCTTTAGAGGTGTAAACTACCTATGATGCCTTGGTGTTCTTTTTATCCATGTGGGCATAGAAAAAGACATCCCTCTAAATTAAACTCGTTGCTTCAAGCCTATAATGGGCAGAGGATCAGGGTGCCTTGGCTATCCCTACAAGACCAGAGTACGATTTAGGAATCTTTTAGAGTCAACTTGACCCTATATAGTCAACCATAAGAGCCAAACCATATCAAGCCTTATCGAAGTGTTGCTAGATTGGCCCGAGAATAAGACACCGGGGAAACACTTCTTACTTAATTACTGATCTTTATCATTTCTTTGTTACATAAGTAATGATGAATGAACATTGTTATCAATTCTTTTTCTTTGACCTCGAATTATATCATTAATTGTAATAATGCTATTGAGGCATGTCTTTATACTGCTTGACCAATGGCTAACACCTTTTTCCTTTTGCAAGAGATAATATTCAAATATTGTCACTTGGCATCCCTTTTGAGGAGATCGACTCGCAGGGAACCAAACTACTTAAGTTATTATGGTGCCTAATCAATGGCTTGAAGCCTATTAATTACTAGATGATAATAAACGAATATCTAATATTTTTAAAGCCATCATGCTATCCGATCGATGGCTTGACATTAGCTTGTAATTATATAGTGAAGAACGATTTATCGCTATTTCGAGCATTGATCTTCATTCTAATGGGATGCTTATATCCCATGCATGTCAGTATGCTATCTGCATAAGTTTAGGTTTAATAGGCAAAATGTCTATACCCATATTTTTTTCCATGCTCGCCTTGAGGCACCTTGATGCCACCAGACATTTTTACTCTATGATTTATTTCGTATCTTTAATACATTACTAACTTAGTGTTTCTTTTGTCGTTTATCTTTGCTACATGCATTATGTTATTTTTATACTATCTCTGGATGGTTCTAGGGGCAGTGTTCATAGACAAGTCTCTCACCATGGCACAAGCACTACCCAAAGCTTTCAAAGATTCTGAAGCAGTCAAGACCACGTCAGAAAGAGAACAAAAAGAGATTGAAGATGTCTTCAGCCCAGAGAAAAGGTCGAAATGGTCTTTAGGCAATTTAGTCTTCAAAATATGAGAGATGTGTTGAATGGTTAGGATGATGTTGATAAAGTAATCTCTAGAGAAAATTATGGGAATATTGCTCTATTAATTTAAGTCAAAGTCGACTTTGGATTACTACACACAGTGATATAATTATAGAATCTCGCATAAAAGTGTTTCATTTTAAATACGCATGATATGGGCCTTACTGTAGAAGAGTTTGCAGCCATGGTTAATATTAGAAGGGCCTAGTTCAACAAAATTTACTATAAATCGACAAAACCTACACCACTTAAGAAGAAGTTAGCTAATATGCTCAGAGTCAAAGAATACTAGACAAACTTACATTTAGTTAAATTAAAGAATAATATGTGTATCACAGGGCTAATTTAAAATCTGCCATGAATACTTAGTTAGACAGAGAGAAGATTCGAGATGTTTTGTATTGGCAATCTGTCATTTTTCCATGGGTTTTAGGACATACAGAGGTTTACCGTGGTAGATATTTGCTCAAAACTAAGTTACCGTATATCAACCTTTCTTTTTCCATTTTAGTGGAGACTATCCAATCTTTAAAATTTAGGAGAAAAGAAGGCAAGGCACCCTTTATCGGATGTTCATCAATTTTGTACATATGGCTTTTTAGTTGTTTTTGGGTAAGTGATTGCTATAGCCATACGTGCTGAATTTTAGTCCTCTCACCAAGTTCTTAAAAAAAAGAGTGGTCGTAAGAAACCACCAAAGATCAATGGATTGCAAAGTTTCAAGTTTCGAATGCCAATGAAGTGACTTGGACAGTTCCATTGTTCATTCCTGGCCTGATTGTGTACAAATGTAAACCACGTCATTGGGTGCCTCTTAATGGATTATAGGGAAGCATCAGTTATGCTTCACTTATGGCTTTATGCTAATTTGATTGTCGATAGTTTATCCTCATCACTGGCAAAGTACGAATACTAGATTTTGAATATAAAGGGGACGGCTGCAGAAGTCAGGTGGAAAAGATCATTAACACATGGTGAAAGACTTACCAAATCATATTGAAAGAGAGAAAATAATGACTCTAACTTATTAAGATTGGATAATTAAACGAGTTAATGACACTATACATGCCTGCTAAGGGAATCTTTTATGTTCTAATAGATAACCCTCTATCTGAGATCGAGATCCTAAAGCATAAGTATACATAAGAAAGAGTTGTTTTTACTAAAGAAACTCATTAGTTGCAAGAAGAAAAGAGTTAATGAGAGCATGAGTTGCAAGTTTGAAAGGGGGTGAATACGTGATCTTGTCAAAACAAAAAATGCCATCAACGAAGGTCTTCAAGATCTAAAGAAAGACTACATGGCACTTTAAAAGTAAAAAAAAATACTTGGAAACGGGGTAATCCCTAGCCAAATGAAGAGCCAAGCTTGTTTCTTTCGTTAATGACTTAAAGGCTTAAAAACCTCAAGTAGAGACTACTACAGAAGACTTATGCGATTATATCAGTTATAAAAAATAAAGAAAAGCTTGGCAGCTAGAGTATAAGTTCTTCAAGATGGAAGGCTTGAGAATGAAGCTTTGACTATAAAGGTTCAAGAGTTGGAGCATGCTTTTTAGGTACAATAAGACTAGGTTAAAAAATTATCAAGCAATTCTTAAAAACTATGCCATAATTGGATTTTGGCATACCAATCTTGATCATAGTATAGGGAACATATCCAGAACCTCATTAAACAGATCCATATGGTTCATACCAAAGCAAATGACATGGTTGAATTATTTGGATCCATGAGTCGAGATTTTATTCCTTGAGGAGGTAGTGGACAAGAGCTGTTGAACTTTTTGGACCTTATAATCAAACAATGTGACATGTGCTATTTTAAGATTTGATTACTTTTAAACTTGATAGGTTACAATTAATACTTTATTCGAATAGAAGATACTTATTTTAGAGCTATTGCTAAAATCTAGCTATCTCTTGCATTTGCATGCATGATTTAATTTGTTTAATTATGTATTAACTCATGTATATGATTTCATCTTCATGCATGCATACATCATAATCATTATATTAGCAAGTCTAATCTGACATCACTCGAAAGTGCGAGGGTCCTTAAAACATGAAATCTAACACCTAACACTGGTACAATACCTATTTATGTTAGAAGACAATAGAGAATGATCACCAAGCTCATGTAAGAAGGCCTAAAATTATGTATCGAGAAGCTTAGGAGCAAATGCTTTATAAGATTGATGAACTACAAAGTCAAGTTGTTGAATTAACAAAACTACTTACTGCTACCCTAAAGGATAAAGCGCAAACAAATACTGTTAATAAGGGTAAGAAACTAGCCAATCTTGAGGTTAATCCAAATAGGGGATTGAGTCACCAATACTCTTGAAGAAGCATCCGAAAATTAGTCATCCCCAATAGCACCGATCCCACTTACTTAACCATTCATCTTTATAAACCCTATGATGGCACCACATCTGGCTTATGATATCAAAGCATGAATATGGGGTTGTCACCCGCAAATCCTTTAGTTTTAAGCCTCGATGAGAAAATAGAACAAGAAAAAGCAGCCAGTTCAAAGTGTGCCAAGACTCTTGAAAATAAAACTAAGTATACGTTCTTGGAAAAATGCCTTAGAGTTGAAGAAGGGAATGATAAGTTTGGAATTATGGATGCCAAATCCTTAGGCCTAGTTTTAAACCCTATTAGCCCACCCAAGTTCAAAGTACCAAATTTTAATAAATATAATGGGACCATAGACCCTATTGTACATATATATATATATGTACTACCAAATGATGGCTAAGCATGAAGATGAGGAGAAACTATTAATGCACTGTTTTCAAAATAACTTATCCAGAGTGCCTGCGCGATGGTATATAGAGCTTGACGTAATCAGAATTCAGTCATGGGTGGATTTGGCTCGAGCTTTGTTCGATTAGTATAGGCACCTATCCAATTAGGCCCTGGATCGTCTTTCTTTATTGAACATGGAAAGGAAAGCTATAAAAAACTTCAGGCAATACGCCTAAAAGTGGTAAAAAAAGGCAGCTTATGTACACCCTTCACTAAATAAGAAAGAGATGAAAGTTGTGTTTTTTAGCACTCTACGAGCTTCTTACTATAAGAGGTTAGTGAGGACTACTATGAAAAATTCTACTAATATGGTGATATCTAGAAAAATGATTGATAACACCATAAAGAATGCTAAGATGTCGGGATGAGAATCTTCTAGCAATACCAAGAAGTCTACCGCCAAAGGCAAAGATAAGGAGGTGAATGCTGCTAGCAAAAGTCTTGCCAAGATCACCCAGAATCCCTATTCAATATCAAGCATGTATTTCACTGGCATGGTATATCTAGGCTACAACCCATATGCCCCAATACCATAATTAGCATACTTTGCTTATTCAATCCCACCATGAATTTTTCGCTAAACCCAAGTCAAAATTCTACTCATAATACTTTATCTCATAACTATTGTAACACCAAAGCATCGAAAATCAACAAGCCCTAAGGAAAAAGAGCAATTCGATCATTTTCTTTATTCCTATAAAGAGGTATATGCTTACTTATTGGCAAGTAAATTTGTAGCTCTAGTATTTATAACTCTAAAATCGACCTATTTATCCTAAATTGCATGACAAGAATGCCTATTCGAGTAACATCTTGGAGCACAAGGTCACCGCATTAAAAATTGCACTTTTTTTAAAAGAAAAGTTTAAGGCCTACTAAAAAAAGGTGTGATCAAATTGAAAAAGGGGCAAGACCTAATGTTAGAGCTAATCCTTTCCTAAATCATGTAGAACTAAAACTAAATGCTGTGGTTGATAAGAAATATTATTGGATCAAAAAATGTTGAAGAGGTTAAAATGCCAATAAGCAGTGTACTAGAAGCTCTAATAAAGATCAGGTTAACAGGTCAACATCAAGATAAAAACTTGCTAGATCCTATTGTTGCCATTATGGATCAAGGCATACTTTGCAACAATGTTCATAATTTTTAATATTAGTCCAAGAGATAAACTATTCAAAAATTGAGTTCTATGAAAAATGGGAAGAGAACATAGATGTTTTCATCAATGCTATAAAGAAGGATGGAAAGTTCCCCCTATGGAGTTGGAAAACCATTGATTCTAATTATTAATTAGCTAGGTACCAAAATTGCCTATGTACCCTACTCCAAGAATGATTTTCAACTTCATCTTCTTTCTTATATGAAGGGGACCAAGCAGTTCCATCAAAATATGAAAACTGAGTAGTGATAATTGGGAATCTAGCCAATAAACAGCTACCATTAACCTTAAGAGAGTAAGCCATCTCAGCCAAAGTGGTAGATATTATGCCTTAGTTATGCCTGAGGTCAAAGTCAATAAAAAAAACTCTACCTTAGTAATTTAAATAGTGGAGGCCATGAGGAAATAGCTAGAAGTGATTAAAAAAATTAGTAAATAAGAAAGAGGTTACAAATTTCCTTAAATTTATTAGGCATAGCAAATATAACATTGTTGATTAGTTAAACAAGTAACCTATTATGATATATGTGTTGCCATTTGCAATAAAATTTCAAAGCTTATGGAAAAGCCTTACTCAAGGTCTTGAATAAAGCTTATGCTCCACTTAAAATTCAAATATGCCAATTGGATCGCTTAGTGAGCAATATTATCTAGGATAACTACATATCTTTTAGTGATGATGAAATACCCTATAGAGGTAGAGGGAAACTACAAAGCTCTCCATATTACTTTTTATTATAAGGGAAGCGTGCTGCCAAAAGTTTTCATTAATAATGAATCAACCTTGAATGTAATACCTCAACATACTTGAATAGACTCCTTATTGATGTTTGTCACACCAAGCACACCCATATAATAGTACGAGCATTTGATGGAACATGTAGAGAAGTCATTGGCAACATTACTATCCTACTCTATGCACATATGAAGTGGATTTATATGTAATGGGCATTGCATTATCTTACAGTTACTTATTAGGAAGACCTTAGATCCATTCAGCAAGGCAATACTGTCTTCATTGCACCAAAAGTTAAAATTTATCATAGAAAACAAAGTTATCAGTGTTGGTAGCAAAGAAGATATTATCACCATTATTTCTATGGATGCCCTTTATATGGAACTTAATGGGAGTATATTACACTTTTTAATCATTTGAGTTTGTTAATGCTAGTTATGTCAAAGAATGTTTGCTCATGGTTGAGCCTCATCTGTTAAAAAGCACCTACATAAGTCTCTTACCATCAGTAAGGGTGCTTAGGCTAAAAAAGGATTAGGAAAGCATTTGCAAGAGATCAAATTGATAAGAGAGGTTTGGGATTCAAGCGTAATTCCACCAACATAAGAAACAAGCTTAGAAAGCTCAAGAAAAAAGAATGGCCAGTCTAAAAGTTTAAGATTTTGAATATAAACCAATGGTGCTACTGCCACTATGAGAAAGTTTTCCGCTCAAGAGGACATATCAATTCCAATCAAAGAGAAACTACTAGCTTTAGCAATTTGAGGGTTATTTTGAGCAAGGTATTTGGAGACCTCTCTATGAACACAATTGATGAGCCGAGAACTTTAACAATGGGCTCTAAGACTAGTCTATGTACTCCAAGATTTGTTCTAAGCATTTGGACTGAAACAAAGATTTTTGTATTGTTTGGCTCTAATTCAAAGTAATGCTATGAACTAAACTTATATGCTTTTGCCTATAGGATCTTTTACATGAGTGCAGTTTTATCAAGAGCTATCAATTGAAATGACTAAGCATTTTTCACTTTATCTCTTATGTCTATCTTTATTTTTGACAAATCCTTAGACTCTCTTTCTTTTTTTGTATGTCTTTCGCTTATATTGTTCTTCTTTATATTCTCAAGCATCTAGATAAAAATGACATGAATATTCATACAGAAACTTCAAAATTAATTTTGAGTAAAAAGATCTGCACCGATGATGTTAAATTTGAAAGAGATTTTGAGGAAAGCACTACGTTGCCTGATTTATTGAGATTAATTGAATAGCAAAGGAAATAAATCTTGCCCCATGAAGAGATTACTGAAAGTGTAAACCTTAGGACAAAGGAAGATTGAAAAGAGGTCAAGATAGGAACTTTTATAAACCCATTAACCTAAACCAAATTGATCAACCTTTTATAAGAATACTAAGATGTATTTGTCTGGTCCTATCAAGACATGCCCAGACTAAACACTGATATAATGGTTCATAGACTTCTTTTAAAACCCGAGTGCAACTTGTATAACAAAAGCTTAGGAGAATGAAACCTAAAATACATTAGAAGATTAAAGAATAAATAAAGAAGCAATTTGACGCAAGATTTCTTAAAGTAGCCAAGTATCTTGAATGGGTAGCCAATATTGTCTTGGTTCTTAAAAGGGATGGTAAGGTGTCGATGTGCATCAATTATAAGGATTTAAACTGAGCAAGTGTTAGAGACAATTTCTCTTTACCTTACATCGATACCTTAGTAGATAATAACGCCAAAAATTCCTTATTTTCTTTCATGGAAAATTTTCAGGCTATAATCAGATTAAAATGGCACCTACAGTTGAAGAAAACCACCTTTGTGACCATGTGGGGTACTTTCTTCTACAAGGTTTTGCCTTTAAACTACAAATGCTGAAGCAACTTACCAAAAGGCAATGGTGACACAATTCTATAACCACATGCATAAAGCAATAGAGGTCTCTGTGGATGATATGATTACTAAGTCCTCAAAAGAGATTGAACATATTGCTAACCTTCGCAAACTCTTCAAATGGCTACACAAATATCAATTCAAACTAAACCCAATCAAGTGCACCTTTGGTGTCACCTCTGATAAAATATTAGACTTCATTATGAGTGAACAAGGAATTAAGGTTGATTTTGGCAAGGTAAAGGCTATTCAAAACCTTTTATTACCTCGAACCCAAATGAAAATAAAGAGTTTCCTCAAGAAACTAAACTATAGAGCCAAGTGCATATCCTAACTAATCAATAAATATGATCCAATCTTTCACCTATTCTAAAAGCAAAACCTTGGTAAGTGGAATGATGAGTGCCAATAAGCTTTCAACAAGGTTGAGCATTACCTATTGAGCCCACCAATGCTTGTACTGGTAATGCTTGATCGACCAATAATATTATATTTATCGGTTTTCAACAAGTCCATAGGATTGGGTTTACGTGATGAGTTGAGAAATAAAGAATAAGCTATCTACTACCTAAGTAAAAAATTCACAAAATAAGAAAATAACTACTCCATAATCAAGAAGTAATGTTATGCTTTGGCTTAGATTGCTTGGAGGTTAAGGCAATACATGTTATATTACACCATACTGTTGATCGCTAAATTAGACCTTATCAAATATCTACATGAGGCTCTTGCTTTGTCAGGAAAGTTAATTCAGTGGTAAGTCATGCTCTCTAAGCATGACATCATTTATGTGAGTTAACAAAGTATCAAAGGTAGTGCGATAGTTGAGTTTTTTGGCAAGTCGAGCCAAGGAAGACTATGAACCATTAGACTTTGAATTCCCAGATGAATACCTAATGGTTATATCCAAAGTAGAAAATGGAATCGATTGCATCCAAACTTGGAAAATTATTTTGATTGAGCATCAAACATATTAGGACACAAAATAGGGGCTATTCTGATCTCACCAGATAGAGATTATTATCCCATCACTGTTAGATTAAACTTTGACTACACCAATAACATAGCCAAATATGAAGCATTTGTATTGGGGCTCTACGCGATTATTAAAAGAGGCATAACAACTTTACAGTTGTATAAGGACTCTATCTAGGTAATTTATCAACTCTAAAAGGAATGGGAAACATGATATGCTAAGTTGCTCTAACATAGGGCATTGATCAATGAACTAAAATGATAATTTAATGAAATCAGGTTTTGGATTTTACCTTGGGAAGACAACCAAGTGGGAGATACTTTGGCAACTCTAGCCTCTATGTTTGAAATAACCCAGAAGTCAGGAGTTACACCTATCAGGATGAGTATTCAAGAAGCACCAACCTACTGCCATAGCGAAGAAGAACAAAGGGATAGGCTACCATGGTACCATAACATTCTTTATTATATTCAAGACCAATAATACCCAAAGCATGCTGCAAAAACTGATAAGTGAACTATTCAAAGAATATCTACAAGTTTATTTTCTATGGTAAAGTTTTGTACAAAAAAATTAGGATCAAACATTACTCTAATGTGTGGATGCTCTTACAGCTAAAAGAATTCTAGAAGAGGTCCATAAATAAATTTGGTACTCACGCTAACAGGCATAGAATGGTAAAGCAAGTCATAAGGTTTAGATATTATTGGTTTACGCTTGAAAATGACTACATTGACAATGCTAAAAAATGCCATAAGGGCTAAATCTATGCAAATAAAATCTGCTTCCTACCCTTACCTCTATAAGATAGGATAGCTCCTTAGCCTTTCTTTATGTTAGGCATGGATATATTAGACCTATCGTCCCAAAGCTTTAAATGGGCATTGGTTCATTTTTGTTACCATTGATTATTTCACCAAATGGGTAAAAGCAACCGTATATTCCAGTGTCACGAAATCTATTATGTACAAGTTGGTGAAATGAGATATCATCTAATTGATATAGACAACATGAGCAAATCATTATAGATAATGCATGCAATTTAAATAATAACATGATTGAAGCAATTTGCTGTCAGTTGAGATCAAGCACCATAATTCAATGCCATACTATCTAAAAATAAATAGGGCTATCGAAGTAGCCAATAAAACCATTAAGAAAATAATTAGGAAAATGGTTAAAACTTATAAACATTGGCACAAAAAGAAACTCTTTGCACTGCATGCCTATTGTATAGTAGCTCAAACTTCCACTAAAGCTACCCATTCTCCTTAATTTATGGGATGAAAGTAGTCTTGCCCATCGAAGTTGAAATTCCTACACTCAAGGTCTTGAGGGAATCACTGCTTGAAGAAGCTGAATAGGTCAAGAATCGACACGAGTAACTAACCTTATCAACAGGAAGAAAGTGAAACCATCTGTCAAAAGCATATGATAGAAGCTCATAAGAAAAAAGTTCATCTTTATCAGTTTCAGGAAAAATATTTAGTACTTAAAAGACCCTCCCAATTCATAAAGGTACTCGAGGAAAATGGACATTGAAGTGGGGTGGTCTCTATACTGTTAAGTGAGCTTTCTCCAGTGGACCATTGATTCTAACTGAGATGGATGGCAATGACTTGCCCAACCTTATCAACTTTAATTTCGTTATGAAGCATTATGCTTGAGAAGGTTATTTGAATGGAAACTTACAAACGTATCCTGATCTTTGGAAGGGCAGCTTAAGTAAGAAACCTTACCCTTATCTGAACTTAGTCAAGGCCAATTCTAACTTAGCAGAACTATCCTTTATGAAAATACCAAATTTTGGCCTAGCTTTCTTATCCTATCTTAATATTGCCAAATCCACTTTTACCCAATTTTAGAGGAAAATGGTGGCATCTACATCAACTTAAGGCAACTACCATAGGGTAATCTGAAAGATTTCTCGAAGAATGACTGATATCAAGAAAGTTGGTTATTTGAGAGAAGCCTTCAAAAGTGCATAGCAAAAAACTTACATCATTAGTATAAAAAAAATTGATTACTAAAAAAAATCAATTTTTAACTTTTTTGCCTTCTAAAATGTTCAATAAATTGTATTCTTTTTCTTTTAAAAATGAAATACAATCATTTTATTGCTTGAATTTTTTTTTACACTTGCATACAATATTGCATCATACTTGTCATATGATTGATAATGCTTGATAGATTGTACAAAATTAATAATGGGATTTCTTAGTATTACTTCAAAGAAGATAGAACTTCATGGTAAAATATTTTAAGTTCAAAAAGCAAAGAATAGATTCTGGAACCATAACCAGAGTTACCTTTTACTTCTTTCATGTTGAAAAATGTGATAAAATGTCCCTTAAGTAAAACTTGGCTAAAAGGCAGAGCCAAATCAATGATGTTGACCTCTACCTTTAAACCACATTCTTATAAGTCAGTTTAGACCATCAGATGCATCCTTTCAGACATGTTAAGAACCAACTTGCCAAATCTATTAACTTATTAATGTAAGTCTATTAGACTTAGGAACCTTTCTATGTATCCATCATTCAAAAAAAAAAAAACAAAAGAAAAAACCTCTTTGAGCATTGTGAGTAAATTTGGTGACCTTTAGAACACAATGTGGTTCAAAACTCTTAAGCAAATCATCAGACTAGGCTTTTAAAATCATGACCTTTGCATAACTCAAACATGCATTTACATCTTCGTGCATTATTCATACAACAATTAACATCCTTCAAGTACATGCTCTCGTTCACTAAAGTCAAACTAATAAAGAACCTCAGGTACAAATTCTTATTTTTGAAAAGCCCCAAAAGGCTCCAAGTAAGGTACCTAAACTCATTTTTTTGGTCTATAAAGAACTAGAGACTTTTTTCCTTTTAAATCCACAAAAAGCTAGAAGCTTTTTTTTTAGTCCACAAATAGATGCCTACTTACCTTAGTCTACAAAGAGCTAGATGCCTACCTATTTTAGTCCATAAAGAGTTGGATGCCTAATTATTTTAGTCTACAAAGAGCTAGATGCTTACCTACCTCAGTCCATAAAGAGCTAGATGCCTAATTACCTTAGTCCACAAAGAGCTAGGGGTTTACCTACCTCAGCCCATAAAAAGTTGGATGCCTACCTACCTTAATTCACAAAAAGCTAGATGCCTACATATGTCAGTCCACAAAGAGTTAGACGCTTATCGAGTTAGTCCACAAGCAGCTGGACATATCCTTACCTTAGTCAATAAAGAGTTGGAAGTCTATCGTCAAAGCTCACAATAGCTAGCGCCTGCCTGAGAGGTCAAACCCAAGAAACTAAAAACCTAGCATACAGGTTAAACCTTACAAAATTCATTGAATTTTTTTTATTAATTGGGATTGCTACCAACATACTTTGCCTATCTTAGTGTAATAATAACTAAATCTCTATTTTTATAGGCACTTATAAGGCAATGGTATATCCCAAACAAAATAATTTTTATTTGTCTTCGTCTTGTTCCTGATGCTCAAAAATGGCCAAAAAGAGGCAATTGTAGGCACCTTATTTCATCCGAGCCAACATTTGAAGTATCAAAAGTCATTGTCTAAGGTATTATTAAGGTAATTCGTACAAGCTTGTGGATAATCCTTATCATTCTTAGCTAAGGTAAGATCGTAAATCATTTAATTTAAGACCATGCCTTATAAAAAAAATACATTAGATAAAATAGAGCCCTTATGCATATTTAATTAGTTTATTTGGGCCTATTTTATTTAATTATATTTGGTAAAAAATTATTTAATTTAAGACAAGCCTTATAAAAAATACATAATTGGATAAAATAATGCCTACATGCATATTTAATTAGTTTATTTGGGCTTATTTTATTTAATTTATTAGTTCATAAATTATTTAATTTAAGACTAGGCCTTGTAAAAACTATACATTAGATAAAATAGAGCCCACATGCATATTTAATCAGTTTATTTAGGCTTATTTTATTTAATTATACTAGGTCATAAATTATTTAATATAAGATCAAGCGTTATAAAAAATATACATTAGATAAAATAGAGCCCACATGCATAATTAATTATTTTATTTAGGCTTATTTTATTTAATTTTATTGGGTCACCTTTTTAAATATTTGTAATTCTTAATGGGCCTTATTAAAATTATTTTGATCCAATATGTCCATTGTTTGAATTAATTTAGGGCCTATTAGGTTGGGTTAATGATTTCTTTTAAGGACCTAATTAGCTTGATGGTAGGGTGGTTCCTGGCAAAAATTGATATTCAAGGGATGTTTTGGAACTTTGTGGCCAATTGGTACTCAAGTATTAGTACTTTGACCAATTAAAAATTGAAAGTACACCCTAGTACACCGTGGCTCATTATTTTTGATAAACAAAATACAAAAGTACCCCATTTCCCTAGATTGGTGTTGGTCAAATTGCCTATTATTAAAGCCAATTTTTCATGCTCTCAATGGCTAAAAAATTTTTGTTCACACATTCTACCAAAAAAAAAGCTTTGCATTTCTTTATGTTTTTACACAACCACCAGTTTCAGATGAGCCACTCCCATATTTTCACTCCCAACGCACATACAGCCACATTCATTTTACAGTGTTGGGAAAAAAAAAGGGCTACACTGCTAAAAAGGAAGAAAAGATTTTTGATCAAAAGGGGGTAAGAGAAAGTCGCATTTAAGCATTGAAGAGAAAGCAAACAAAGGGCTAGACATTAACAAGCAAAGATAGGTGTCAACATAATAACCTAGAAGGAGCCATGTAGGGTAAAAAAGAAAACATAAATAAGGGAGAAAATAATCAAGCTTTGGGTATATTCTTATCTTTTAATGTTTAAATATGATGATTTTTTTCATTTTGGTTTTTGAGATATTTTGATCGTGAGATCATGAGATGATATGTTTCATGTAATATAAATATATTCATCTTTACATATCATGTCTTGTTCTTGATGATATATTTATGTCTTAAGTTTATAAGATACTTGATAAAATGCCTCTTTGTGTTTTTGATCATGCCTTGATGTTTTGATGCCATGCTTGTACATTTTAGTTCATGATATATTTGATAATTTGCTTTGCATGTGTGCCAAAATCTGTTTTGAAAAATAACCCTGAGTTATACTAATATTAACTCAAACAATGAGATAATATTAGTTTAAAACTTTTAACAAATTAATGGTTCAATCCAATTAAGCAGGTTATGTTTGGATCAAGGCCTAAAAAGGCTAAATAAAAAGTCTTTTCTAGCTTTTTTTTTTTTTTAAAAAAAAACTTTGTTTTACAAAGTATTTAACACAATGTCTTGTGACTTAAGCCTTTATGTTATTAATGAAATGGCATGGATAATGTATTGTTCATCGGCCTATTCTCTAGGATTTGAATGAATCCTATTCCACTGACATGGATCCAAAGATGATGGACCGGGACATCAATATCCAACTAGAACTCTCAAATCCAATAAACTCTATTGTTTTGGTATCGGCAGCACTATGACCTCAATTTGAAGAATTATTTCTAAACCTTAAAAGTTTTTTTTTGAATTTTTTGGTATTTTTCCTTTAAAGCACTTCAAATTACATTTACAACGAACCTCGCTTGCTCGTAGATCATTCTAGATACGAGCGTTATGAATTTTTGAGCCTTTGCTATCCAAAACTCTAAATTAAACTTCTTTAAACCTGAAGTAATGTTTTATGTCAGTATCCCTCAGTACTTGACATAGAATATCCTCTTTTAAATTAACCCAGACCTTATTTTATCGAATCCTCTATGTTTCTCCTCCTTTTTGGGTTATAGAGAGATATATTAATTAAACTTTCATCATAAAGACTAGATTTAATATGAAAATTTGCATTCATAAAATGATGTTACACATAAATAATTATCCCAAGAAAAAAAAGAAAAATTAAGACTTTGATAATTTATGGCTAGATGGTACCAATTTTGGCCATCATGGGGTGCTAATCCTTCCCATGTCTAACTGACTCTCGGACCCTTTTAAAACAAACTTCGATACATGTAGTCCATAAAATTAGTATTTTAAGTTTTATAACTTAAAACACCAGTTTTAATAGGTATCCAATCATACCTTGCCCAAAAATACCATTCAAGACTAGTTGGACATGCGATTCGTTTGACAGTCTTTTAATAGGTATCCAATCATACCTTGCCCAAAATGACCATTCAAGATTGTTTGGACAACTGATTTGTTCGACAGTCCACCCCTTGACTTTTACCTTATCATGTCTAATTTAAACCCTAATCAAGGGATGATCCTAAGGCGAGCTCCTTTTCCTTTTTCTTTTAAGTTATAGCATGTCACGAAAAAAATCGAGGGCATGTCATGACATGGACATTTGCATGTCCATAGCCCAATTCTTGTCTAGGCAACTAAAAATTGAAAACTATATTGTTTTTAGCACTAACAATAGCTTAACCCCTACTTAAAAAATTATTTTTAAGCCTTAAATGATTTTTTTGAATTGTTTTGATATTTTTCCTTTAAAAGGCATCACATTAGCTTTCCAACAAGCTTTCATTTGTCTTTGTAGGAGCTTAGATAAGAGAGTTATGATTTTTCAAACACACGTTTTGAACCATTAGGATTAGCGATTAAACCATATTACAAGATATTTTTGACCTTTCAAATGATTTTTCATGATTTTTTAAATATTTTTCCAAAAATTATAAGAAATTCTCTTTTCAAAAAGCTATTATCTGTGAGTTTTCGAGTCTGAATACCTCCATTCCCTTACACCTATGATTAATGCTAATTAAGTTTGACTTTAAAAATTATTTCCCCTAGAAGTAGTGTTTTAGGATTTTTCAAGTATTTTGATGTTAAACCTCATCAAGTTGCCATTTGAATGGTGTCTTGTTTTCCTTATAAAACATTTGGATTAGCCCAAAATAAAATCAGGAAGGTGAACAGTGCAAAGCTCTCTTTTTTTCAACTTTTGTCAAATTTAAGCATTTGTCTTGATCATTTTTTAGGTACTCAAATGCCTCAGAATGAGTTTGACTAGTACTCAAATAGATGTTTGAGTCATGTATGAGTTCCTCTAGGCTCGAATCAAGGTCAAATCATTTTTGAATAAAGTCAATTTAATTTTTATTAATTCTTTGGTTTTATACAAAAAATCCATCATTTTAATCAAATTTCTTCAAAATATTTCATTTTTAAAAAATTATAAAAACTTGTATTTATATAGGTTTTTCAACCTTGTTTTCCAAAATTTAACCAAAAATCATAATTTTTTTCTTCCCAGTTTTCTTGAATTTTTAAACTAAACCTTGGTTTTAATGCTTTAATTGACCTATATGTCTAAACACATCTTAAAGTGGTTAATTTGGTTATTTCTAGATAGCCAATGACAACTACGAGATACATCTCAATCAACCTTTCTTTCCATGCTTTTTTTTTATTCTTATACAATATTTATTATATTTCTTTATGCTTTACTAACATGTTTCTTTTTTTTTGATAATTTTGGCATCATGTTTTTTAAATCTTCTAAAAGTTATCGAGGCAATGTTTCATGTTCGATGTTGGGAAATCCTAAGCTCACGCCCATCAATGTAGGCATAAACAATTTAAACAGAATTGAACATATACTGTGAAAAATAAACAAAGAAATACCCAAATTTCCTTGAGATCTTAGGTAGAGAGGCATATGTGATAGAATAGTAGTTTAAAACATAAATCTATTAGAAATCACACCAACTTAGAGACTTGAAACTCTAAGCATGCCAATCCCTGCATGTGAGCACCATAGGTTGATTACTACAATTTCTTAAGGCCAAAAGTAGTCTAAGTGCTCTACCTTTAACAATGATCCACACATATGTTTATTAGAGCCTTCATGAGGTCTAATGTGCTAGGAAAAAGGCTTTTCAAGCCTTAACCAAAAGATATACAACCAACAGGTTCATATCTAAAGTGATCTAGTAATAATTCCTACACCTATTGTGCTAAGAAGAAGAAGGAAATAGCTTCATAGGGAAATAGCCGTTTTATGCAGATCCTAATAAAAGAATCCAAAAATCCTAATTTTTTATTTTAGTTGATTCCTTTATGATAGAAAACTAGTTTTTTACTTTCGTTGTGATTGAAAACACTTTGAAACCACTTAGGAATGCAAATCCACATAATCGGGCTTAAGAAAGTAGTGTGTTTTAATTTGGCCAATTTCATAATTTTTGTGAGAAACTAATCTCTCAATGCTAGAAAACTATTTTTCTAATTTCATTGTGTCAAGAATGATTTAAGATCTCTTAGAAAAGGCAACATTACATAAAAAGAGCTTAAGAAAGTAAAGATTATGCCAAACCCCTTTCAGAGAGGATGAGAGCATGACGCAAAGGATTTCTCCTTACTATCTATTAGCAAAAAATCTTAATAATTTATTTAAATACATCTTGTGTCAGGTTAGGCTTGATGAATGGATCAACTGAGCCCATTATAACAAATGCAAAAAATGGTTCCATTTTGGAGTATTTCTTAGAGCCTAATTAAAACTATTTTAATTAACTTATCTAAGATTAGGAGTTGGTGGTAACTTATTAATGTTTAAGCCCAAAAGCATAGCAAGGATAACTATTCCATGCACGTAGCCTCGTTGCAAGCCCACTTTGGGGTAGTTAATAACTAAACTCTTTTAGCTTGATAATTAAGGCTTTTAGCCGAACCCTTTAGTTTACATGTTAGATAATTTAATTCGCAGTTAAATTTGTTAACCTAAGTAAAACAATTTTTACTTCATGTAAATATTATTAAATAATTAATTAGATAATTATCAAATACTTTATTTAATTTTCCAAATACAAAGAGACATTATTTTGATAAGACATTCTTATCTTTATTGTCACATGAAGACATCTGTAGTTAGATTTCATAAATCTAATTTATGTCTTTAATAATACCTAATTTAACTAATTCAATTAAGTCTGCTTCATTATATCTTTTATTTAATTAAGCCATACTTAATTAAATCCTAGTTTTAATCCAATAGATCATCTTATTGTGTATGACTCATTAAGCTTGCATCTGAACGGTAATAAATATAATTACCCAACTAAGTTTATTTATATTTATAAACTAAGATTGGCCTCTCGCAAGGCATCATGGTCACCGGTATGCAGGAAGAGTCAATATAACCTCTTAAGAAGCCTTTAAGTAACCAACCTCTTAGTGTACTTTGGTTCTTTCGCTAAATATCCCAAAAAACCATGAGCATGGTGTAGTGTTTACTTATGTATCAATCTATATTAGTTTCTTTTAATTAACCTCATGAATTTAGAGAAACAATTTCTCTTAAATTCATCATGAGTTGGTCAATGACTATAACAAGTTAACCAAAGCCAAAAACATATGAGATATGTCTCCAACATCACTCAGAATGGTGAATCCTCTCTGAATCACTTATTCATCCACTATATGCTTCATGCCATACCTAATGCCATCTTATTTTGGCATACATCCATTGCAGACCGATTTATAATGGATCAAAGTATAACACTTTCCATATGAGATAACTGGTATCATAAGTCTAAAGACTAATATACACGACTGGTATATGAGAACTTATTCTATAGACACTTTAATGACTTATGCCAAATGAAGTTCTCATATGGACCATGTTCAATGAACTTGTTTTCACACAAAATAAGAACCCATATGCTATCCCCAAGTATTTCTATATTTCAACCTCTTTGAGATCAAAGAGTTCCAAGGATCAAATGCATAGAGGCTTAGAATATGCTACTTTTTGTGCATTATCAATACCATGTCTTGAAAATACGATGACTATAAATGTGTTTAGAAACATGGCTTTGATGCGTAAGGATCTTATCTCATATTAACATGTAAAATGCTAAGAAAAATATCACAAAACATACACATAATAAAGATATATCATTTCTACAAACAAATACAAATTATCATAATGAAAACTAAAAACAAATCTAATAAAAATCAAATATATGAAGAAAATCCATAAACTTGAATCATGGTTTTCATGCTTAGCCTTTCAACATGGAATGAAATCCATGAGCTCAACCAATCATAAAACTCATTAAAAGAGAGAATCAAAGATGAAAATAACAAAAATGAAGGATTTTAGAAGAAAACTACCTTTCAAACCTTAAAAACTTAAGAAATTTTCTTGATTTTTAGTTTTTTTTAATACCAAAATTCCAAAGCTTGTTTTAAAATCAATCTTCCCCTATTTTTAAGGGAATGATTCAACCAAAGGCTGAAGTAAAAAGCCCTTGGCTGAAAATATTCGAGGATCTTCCCAAATTTTTTATTTTATTCTACTTTTCTTCATTTATTTACTTATTTTATTTTTTGTAATTATTACTTTGATTTTTTATTTGATTTAAATTAATTAAGTTTGCCATTTTATGCATTTACTATCCATGACATCATTAAGCCCTAAAAAATTTTAGATGATATTTCTATATATTATGTAAAATTATACAATAATGATTAATTAGAAGGATTAAATTGTAACAATTAAAAATTATGTATTTGAAATAAAATTTCATATGATTAATATAATTTAATGTATAACAAAATCAATTTTAACATTCAAGAAAAAAACCATTAAAATTGCAAACTCATAAAATTTCACATGTAAAAAATGCAAAGCTCATAAAATAAAATAAATTTTTAAAAATTGATTTAATGTGAATTTAACAAAAATATTTAAAGAATTTTAAAAATTATAAACTCAGAAAAATCCTATTAAAAAAATTTATGGAGTAGAAATCTCTGTATCTTGGGAACAAGAAAATTCAAAAAATATGTTCAAATTTTATAAAAATGAATTTTATTCAATGTATTAATTAAAATATTAATCTACGAAAATAATAAAATGAAAATTTGAAATCTCAAACAATTTTTATCAAGAAAATTTTATGACTATAACACTCGTGGTGTTTTGAAAAATTCAAATATAAGTCCAAAAATTGACAACTTGATACCTCATTGTAAAAATTTTCTTTCCTTAAATATTTGTAATGTTTCTATGTTCATATTGGCATAAATACCACACAAGTATTGGTAAAAATATAAAACAGTCAATTGCCTAAATTTTAAGAAAAATTCTCAAAAAAAATTTAAAAATGGAAAATTTGATCGTAATAACATCCACAAAAATGGATTTCCAAAATTCGTCAAGACAAATAATCAAAAACAATTTTTTTTTAATATTCATCATTTATATCTAAAATTAGGGATAAAATAGCACTTTTCATCACGTGCACAAGCAGCCACTTAAGTATGATTGAAAAGGTGGCCGGTAAGTCCTTAATCTCATATATTTAAGATTGTTGGAAAAGAGACCTAGACAAAATTAGGTGTCTCCAAGGCCTACATAAGCTTGGACCACCACACATGCGCCAAGCCAAGCTAGGCCGAGCTTATGCTTAAGCTAAAGGTAGATTGGGCATTAACTTTTTAAAGTTGAACTCGTGAGTGTTTATTAAGACCAGCCCGAAACCAACCTTGTTTGATAAAAGACATTACTTTCTTCCTTACGGTTATTTAACCTATCCAAAATTCTAATAGTCTATTTCTTTTACGAATTTAAAAAGAAATCCCATGTCTTCCTCTAGTGGTTCTATCATCTTCATTTAAGAGAAAAGACATCTTTTTGGTTCCTCATGGTGTGACTGATAGTGCTTGTTATCTACAATGTGATTGAATACAGTTGAATACGAATTGCAAAAGTTGTCAAGCACCTAAGAAGTGGAAATTATTAGAGGTTTCTAACCTTGGATCAATTTGTAAACAGTATCGATGATCGAATTTTATAATTTTATATTTTTCATAATTTTTTTTCTTGTGCAATTTTCGCATTCCAATTATTGCATCATTTGTTACTATGTTGTTTTTAATCTTATAGTATTAATTTCCTATTTAATATTTCTATTTAATTTCTACATAGGGTGCAATAATTCTTTCATCTGAATTTACAAAAAGTATAATAGTAAAATAATATAATTTTGACTTTCTTTCTTCTCATTTTTAAACTCCACCAATGAATGGATGGAAATAAATTGTCTTTCATTTAACTTTTTCGTATTTTCCTTGGACGAAGGGTATAGTTTTGTTGATCATGTCTTAAGGGTTATATTTTAATGGTGTAACCAATTTCCTTATCCTACTAATAAAATTTATTGACTTACCAAAAAAATTTTACCCATAGGAAAAAGAAAAATATTTTTTCCTTTCTACTTAGTATCATTAAAAAATAAGAAGACTTATTTTACCATTATATCTAATAGAAGTTAAAATGAAAAATAAAGCATAGAAAATAAAGGAAAATCTTATAAATGTATACACTTGACTCACACCACTCTTATATTTTTTCAATTTGAAGTCATTTTTTTGTTAATTGATGTAAAAAATGATAGTCTTTCTTTTTTCTTTTCCTTTCACTTCATTTTTCTACGAAATACACTTAAAATTTATCTTCTTTTTTTTTTTTCACTTTTTCACACTCTTATTTTCATCCTTTCACTTTTTCAATATATCAAATACATCCTACTAAAATTTTACATTTTCTATCTTTTCACTTATTTCTTCTTTCAATTCTTTCCTATTTTTTTCATTTTCCTGACAATAACTATTATTTACTTCTACTTAAAGATACAAGTAAAGATATTATTAAAGCAAATGAGACAATTTTGTTGGCATATTGATCTCTCAAGCAAAGGTTTTCATTACAATTAAAGGATAAAAAAAAACAAAATGAGATTTTAATTTCCTTGTCTAATATATCCGTTAAGGTTGGACTATTGGTCCCTGCTTATGGCTTCTTCTGCTTTTTTTTCTCCTCTTCTTTTCTGTACTTGATACCACAGGCGTTGCATAATGTCTGCAATTAAAAAAACCTCCATGTATATATCTATATGCATGAATACTATGAAACAAGTTGGCAATTAATTCAAGTACTGCCATGCATACTACAAATACACGAGGATTAAATAATTAGGGCGACTGATCGCTCAACTTTAATCAAATAAAAATTCCATCATTTATGGTAATGGAAGATTCTTTAGATGGCAACACCTTTCACTATTACTAAAGTTGGTGATTCGTTAAAAAACTGAACAAAACAAGAAATATAATGAAATCCATTCAAGAAATACTTTATAACAAATCAAATCCTTTTAATGTACTTTGCTCATTGTAAGTTTACCGTATAACTCTAGCGTTTTCTAATCTCAAAAGATGAGAAAGAAAAAAAGGAAATAATGAAAAGAATAGCTTTATATTTATATACGTACCTTGGGACCCAGGGGACCTTTGCGCCACATAGGAGTGTCGTTGGTGTTGCAGTTGTAGTTAGTGCATCGTTTATTAGGGTCATTATAGTTGCCAGCACGTTGACGTCGTTGGCCTTGCCTGCCCGAACCTAAGGCGGAAGAGCTTCCAAGCTCCTGTTGATGTTGATTGGCAGCTCTCCTAGAAGGGACGTCGAGCAGCGTGTAGCTATTCAAGGGCACCGAGCTCGGAGCTGACAGTTGACGATGAGTAGGAGGACGAGTAGGGGCAAAGTTGTTGTAAGAATTTGTACTATTATGAGAAGGAAATCCCGGAGAAGGCCCTGGAAAATGGTTAAAATCATTTGCATAATTCATCTTACGAGTATTGCTAGTCATTTGATCTGATGGCCATGCATATTGGCTGCCATTAAAGCTTTGTTGACCTTGAATCATTGCTCCTTGATTAACCATTCCCTGATGAATCATGAAATAATGTAAAAAGAATCAAACTAAATAGAAAATTGTACTAAACTAAATAGAAAGATTCAAACTACTACAAAAAGAAGAACAAGTTAGTACTCTTGATCTTAAATAATTTGTAGCAATATCTCATATTTTATTAGCCATACATGCTTTCCATTTATTCGTGCAAGCTTGTATTAAATCTATTTATCAACATTGTCAATTAGTATTCAATGATAATAGTTATTATATAAAATTTCACATCATATAGCTTCAATTAGTGAAAACTTAAGCTAAATTTCTATTTGTTATAGCTTTTTTCATTAATAATTTTTTACTCAACAAATTAAAAGCAACAACAAAATTGCTGTTATTATTACTATTATTATTATTATCATCATTGCTGTCACTATTATTAACAAGACGACAAAAGTAAAACTATAGCCAACGTAGATCCCGTTACTTTCTAGCCATTCAAGAAATCTAATTAAGAATGAATTGGTCAAGCTTCGTTGGCATTTCTGTTTGTACAAAATTGACATAAAACAATAAATATAAAATTTTTTTATTATAATTTCATATCTTTGAAAGATTATAAGTAAAATTAAAAAAATGTCACTACATATTGAAATGAGAGAAATAAAAAACAAGAAAATTTTATACAAGATGCAAGGTTTTTCATTTTTATTAATTTTTCTGAACACCAAAAGCTAAATTTAAAAAAGAGAGAGAAAGATATATATTTTTAATCTGAAACCCTAATACTAAATTGAAATTTTGTTGAATCATAGAGTGAGAACTTTGATTTTTGTGCATTGTAGGGCAAGTCTCTTTAAAATTTCATAAAATTTTTAAACATAAAAAATCACTTAAACTTTAGTTTTAATATTTAATTTAAGCTGATTTATTGATAACTTCTTTTGGATACTTGAAATTCAATATCAAATGAATTGCTACAAAATAAAAACTCCAATGAATTAAACAAAATAATCTCTATTTTTATAAAAGAATATTAATCAATTTCTAGAACAAATAAAGAAACTCAATACCACTTGTATATACTTAGATTAAACTAATTTGTAATAGAAAAATCTTGTAACCTTATGTCCTCATGTGTGAAACTAATAAAAAAGAAAAAGAAAAGCTCATCGCATCAAAACCATTTTTTGCAATAGTTGTCTATATCTATCTATTTATATATACACACACATGAGAAGATCGACTTATATCAGTGTAAAACTAAATTAATTTTTACGCACTTCAATACCATTTTATATAATTTATATTTGTTTGATCTAACTATTGTATTTCAAGTTTTATTGACATAAATCATGCACGTCAAGTTTAAAGTAAATTACAAATATCTACCTAGTTGTTCGATGTAAATAAAATTAAATATTTATTGAAAAGTAGTATTCTCAATCAATATGATAGAGATATCAATCGATTCAAAACTTTATGTGTATGACGAGAATAATTATATTATTAAATCTACAGTTCAGTTTATTAAAATTTTTATCACATAAAAAGTTATAAAGTATGTAAAACTAATTTAATTTACCCTAATGTAAGTGAATCCTTTCTTGGGAGATATCAAATTAATGAATATGAAGAGTTTAAAAAGAAAATGATAGATAACCTGAGTGTTGAGGCCAGCAAAGGTAAAGTTGGCAAGTTGATTAGGGGCCATGGAAGTAGCAGCAGAATTAAGACAGCACTGCCCCAACTGCTGGTAGAGGGCTGGATCTTGATCACAATCAGGCAAAGGCAATCCCAACTTGAGAGTTAGATCAACCCTATTGCCTACATTGTTGTCATTGTTTTGGCTATTCATTCTAGCTGCTTGATTGAACCATTGAGAATTATCCATATATCTTAATATCTGAAGCAAGATTTACTAGTTTTTCTTTGATGAAGAGGTAGCACTAAAAGCCTAAGACTATCCAAACAAATAATCGGAAAAAGAAATCACAAACTTTGCAATAGTGACAAAGAGTACTGATGAAAAGCAAACAATGAATGTGATTCTTTTATCTGTTTTGTTTTTATTTTACAAAAAATAGTCATATAATAAAGGAGAAAGATTAAAAAGAAGTGAAGAATTCAGCATGCAATGAAATGAAATTTGAAATGAAAAGCAGTGAATGGATAAAACTGTAGGATGATCTGGAAGACTGACACACATGCAACAAATGGGCACACTTTTTATGTGATACTTTTTTATAATAAAACAACAAAAATAAAATTAATAATAAAAAAGTAGTGATTTTAACGTATAGCTAATCTGGATTTTCCATTATATTTTGTAATGCACAATTGATCTTATGATCATCTTCATCAAGATCAATGGCTCCTATTTCAAGAAAAAAATCTGTAGAATTCCATTGATGAGGTCCAGATTACAGCTCAATTCTCATGTAAATTATATACGAAGATACATATATACATAAAAAAAAAACTTATATATGCGACTCCATTTTGTGATTTTCGCTCATGCAATATATATATATATATAAAGAAAGAGAGTGAAAGTGATATGATCAACAACTCAAATATATGAGAAGCTCAACTGGAGCATTGTCAGATTTAAATCTCAATTTAAATGGGATTATTGACATCAAAATCCAAAGTGCAATTAATCAAATTAAGAGAAACAAAAGTAAACCAAATATTTACTTAAAAAAAAACCCTTCAGCCATGAAAATTGTGGGAAACATGTTGAAAAAAGTTAATGCAATAAATTAATCAAGAAAAGCCACAGAAAAATATATTAAAATTAGTGCATTAAGATTTATATAAATATATATATATAAACTGGTATGGCCTTTTATAAATTATAAGTAAAATTATATTTCTCCAGGCTTCCTTCCCTTTTAATTTTCTCTACTTTGTTAATTTGTTATATCCATTCTGCCGTTGAAATGCAAGCGACTATAGGCAACAAATCAAAAGGATGAACATATATCATTTTTCAGATTTTACATCTGAAAGAGAGTAAGAGATTGATATACACAAAGACATATAAATATAAGAAAGAAAGAGACTTACAACTATAGCTACTACCGCTTTGGACGCCTACAAATTAAGATTGGAGATTTTGTTGTGTAGTATTCGTGATGGGAATGCGAGTGGGAAACCTTTATTTATACACATTTTCATGAGAATACTTGGCAGGTGTGAAATCCAAGGAATTATCATTTTAAAGTCTTTATATCTTTTTAGTTTTTACAAATCTCATCATATACCAATAAATTTGTTGATCTTTTGTTGTAGTAGAAACCGTCAGTTTAAACTTTAAAAACTAGCGTTCTATTAGCATTACCCTTTCAAAATAATTACATAAAAAACTAATTAAAAAAACAAAAGCATATAGAATTATAACTATTAATGACAAAGATAATATAAATTATAAAATATATCAAAATTTTAAGTACAAATATGATACTTATATTAAACTTATTAAATTAATTCTGTTTAAATGTATAATCTTTTTTCCACTATTTTATGTTTGTTAAACATATCATGTTTTATAATATTTTCATATTATGTTTAAAATTACAAATTTTTATCCCAAGTAGCTAAAAAATAATATATGATTGACGAAATTTTAAAAAAAAAAAAAGGAAGAAAAGTAATGGTTGATTTCATGTTATGGTAATCGATGCATATGGTAAATCTAAAGGCTAAAAATTTTCATTGCTGATAAAGTGTCCCAAATTCTTATTTCATATATATATATATATTTTGCAACTTGATATCTGGGTTTGCTTGTTTTCAATGAAACTTATGGGAAGTAACATCAGTTATACCTATTTTTGGATTAAGCATTAATTTTGACAACATTACCACTTATACATGGCAAGTGATTAAATGTAACCCCACCATTCTTTTCTTGTGTAATAACTTTAGATCATATATATATGTCAAACTTTTACTAAAAAGAGTCAAATTTCTTAAATTACTTTTGGATTATATTTGGAAAGTTGGATTTCAAAAAATGGATTAGGATTTTAATAACTGTGTAAATTTTTTAATAAAAAATATATAAATGTAACCTTTTAAATATGTAATCGTATTAAATCTGAACTAATTTATATATAATAAATGTATTTCATTCTCAAAATTTATATAATAAATTAATCTCTATTCAAATTTTCAAATTATATTCCAAACATATCATTAAAAAATTATTTATTTACTAAAAAATTTTGTGGGTTTAATTATATCATTTCAAATTGTTGTTTTAATTTTTACGAAATCAAGTTCATGGGATCCTATCAATTGATTTTAATTTATTGGTTATCATAATTCCTTTTCCCAAGCTTAGAGTGGTGATCTTTTTCATCATACATAATATTAATTCACTAAAATTTCACTCAGCTGACTAGTACTCTTCTGTCCCTTGGACCTTTAATTTGTTGCTTCAAATCACAAATATAGAATTGTAAACACAATTGTATTGCCATTTTTTGCTCTAATTTTTCACCCAAACATTGCCATTTAAGAAACTTATTTAGCATGGTAACTACATATGCCCACACAAATCTTACATAAAGTTACCATTCTATTATGGCCCAATTTGACAAGAAGATTTTCAATAATGAATGAAATTGTCAATAATAGCTAACGGTTAAATTTTTTATTTTAGGCAATAGGTATATGATCTATCGATAAAGAATTATATTATTACTTTAAATAATTACATATCAATCTCTAAAAATTTCAAATAAAAAAATAATTGTTAGTAATATTAATATTAATGTGTATCCTAACATGCCAATATGAATTCTATAATATCTAGAAGTAAACTATCAAGTTGCACCAATCTTTTTTTTTTTTTTTGATAAGTGTGATTTGCCACCTATATGAATCTATCCAATTTAAGGAAATTCTAAGCTTGAGAAAGGCTCTTAACAAGGATATATTCTAGTTTATTTTACCAAAACTAAGCATAGGACTAGAGGTGGCAATTGGGTAGGTTTAGGCAAGTCCGGGACGAGTCATTTTGGGTTCTAATTTTTTCAGGTTTGGGTCTATTCGGGTTTGGGTTCAAATTTTTTTGGGTTCGGGCCAATTCGGGTTCGGGTTCGAGTTCAGGCCGGGTTCGGGTTTGAATATATATATATATATTTACTTTTACATAATTTTGAATTCTAAGTCTAGGTATGAATTTGGCTCTATCTGGCCTGAAAAAATCTTAGCTTAGTTCTATGGGCCTATGCATGGCCCAAAAAATTTTTAAATTCTAAACTCAAGGCCGAATTTATCCTAACCGATCAATTTAAGTACAAATCATTGTTCATAATATTAAAAAGTTATTTTTATAGTAATATTTACATATTTTATAATTAAATTTAAATAAAATATATTATTTTATTTTTAAAAAAATACTATTTCAGGAAGAGCATACTTGAAACTTAAAATCTAAGACCTGGGCTTAATCATGCCGGGCCTATTGTGTTGGGCAGGCTGTCTGACCTATAGACAGGTCGTCTAGCTCATGGGCAGGTCTAGTTGCTATTTAACATGTGATTTTTTTTTTATTTTTGATATGGTATTATCTATTATGGCTTTAATATTTTTAATTTATCTTATTACTTTGTTATATTATTATCAGACTTTAATTATCATTACTTTAAATAATAATAATAACATTTAAAGAAGTATTTAACATTTTACAACTAACATGCATAAACTCTTAATATTTAATGAGTTTAACTAATTAAAATAAAAAAATGATAAATTGATGATATATTTTATTGACAATACTTTCAAAGCTCATGATATGATTTACTTTTCATAAATTACTTTTTTATCATTTATAGACCTATTCAAGAATCGAGCTATCCACTTGGTCCAATTAGGCCTGGGCTTGGGTTCTTATATTTTGATTTCAGACTAGCCTAATCCAATTCTAAACAGTTATTTTAAATTAAATTAAAATATATTTTATTTGATTTTTATTATAAAAAATTTTTAATGTGATGAACAATAATTCTAGCTTGAACAGGCAGGTTTAAGCACATTAAAAAATGACATGCGCTTGGGATTTTAAAAAACTCAAGCCGTGGCTGGCCTAACCTATAAATAGGTTTAATCATATAAAAATATAAATTAAATTTTTAATATTTAATTAAATTATATATAGTATTAATATTCAATATTTAATATTTAACTCATTTTTATATGGTATTATCTATTATGGCTCTCATATTTTTTAATTTATCTTATTATTTTGTTATACAATTATCAAATTCTAATTATCATTACTTGAAATAATAATATTAATAATATTAACAAAATTAATAATATTCAAAGAAATATTTAAAATTTTATAGTTAATATATAGAAACTCTTAATAGTTAATGAGTTTAACTAATTAAATTAAAAAAAATGATAAATCAATAATATACTTTATTGGCAACGTCTTCAAAGATAATAATATGATGTACTTTTTGATAAATTATTATTTTATTATATATAGACCTGCTCAAGTGTTTGGGTTCTTTCGGGTTCAAGTCTATTCGGATTTGGGCTAATTCGAGTTCAGGCCAATTTGGGTTCAGGTCGGGTTTGGGTTTGAATATATATATATATATTTACTTTTACGTAAATTTGAATTCTAAGCTTAGGCACGAATTTGGCCAGAAAAAATCTTAGCTCAATTTTATGGGCCTATGCATGGCCCAAAAATTTTTTGAATTCTAAGCTTAAGGCCAAATTTGTCTTAGCCGACCAATTTAAGTATAAATTATTGTTCATAATATTAAAAAAATATTTTTATAACGATATTTACATATTTTAAAATTAAATTTAAAAAATATATTATTTTATTTTAAAAAAAATGCTATTTGAAGAAGAGCATACTTGAAACTGAAAATCTACGACCTGGGCTTAATCGTGTCGGGCTTATTGTGTTGGGTAGGCTGTCTAGCCTATGGACAGGTCGTCTAGCTCATGGACAGGTTTAGTTGCTAGTTTAACATGTGATTTTTTTTATTTTTGATATGGTATTATCTATTATAGCTTTAATATTTTTTAATTTATCTTATTACTTTGTTATATTATTATCAGATGCTAATTATCATTAATTTAAATAATAATAATAATAATATTCAAAGAAGTATTTAAAATTTTATTACTAACATATATAAACTCTCAATATTTAATGAGGTTAACTAATTAAATTAAAAAAAATAATAAATTGATGATATATTTTATTGACAATACTTTCAAAGCTCGTGATATGATTTATTTTTGATAAATTATTATTTTATCATATACAAACTTATTCAAGGATCGAGCTATCTACTTGGCCCAATTGGGCCTGGGCTTGAGTTATCATATTTTGATTTCAGACTAGCCCAATCCAACTCGAAACAGTTATTTTAAATTAAAAGAAAATATATTTTAATTTTAAAATATATAAATATTAATAAAAAATTCTTTAATGTGATGAACAATGATTTTAGCTTAAACATGTAGGTTTAGGCACATTAAATAAGGGCATGTACTTGGGATTTTAAAAAACTCAAACTGCGGTTGGCCCAACCCATAAGTAGGTTTAATCATATATAAAATATAAATTAAACTTTTAATATTTAATTAAATTATTTAGAGTATGAATATTCAATATTTAATATTTGATTCATTTTTGATATGATATTATCTATTATGGCTTTCATTTTTTTTAATTTATCTTATTATTTTATTATATAATTATCAGATTCTAATTATTATTACTTGAAATAATAATAACAATAATAATAATAATATTCAAATAAGTATTTAAAATTTTATAACTAACATATATAAACTCTCAATAGTTAATGAGTTTAACTAATTAAATTGAAAACTATGATAAATTAATAATATACTTTATTGGCAACGTTTTCAAAGCTCATAATATGATGTACTTTTTAATAAATTATTATTTTATCATATACAGACATGCTTAAGTGTCGGGCTACCCACTTGACCCAATTGGGCCTGGGCTTGGGTTTTCATGTTTTTGTTTTAGACTAGCTCAGCATAGTTAGAACAATGATTTTAAATTAAAATAATATATATTTTATTTAAATTTAATTATAAAATATATAAATATTAATA
>JBBYHO010096640.1:31118-44181 GCA_038382025.1 Adansonia gregorii | reverse complement strand
TAGAACAAAGAAAACAAGTAGCACTCATAGAAGTTCATAGTACTGTGCGATAGGCATATAATGCAATAGGTAACTTTTTATGCCAATCTTTATACGTCTCAACCATCTTTTTTTACTATCTTTTTAATATTCTTATTGTGCTTCAACTATCCTACTCATTTTCAAAAGGTATGGGATAGGATTGCAATGCTGAATCTTGAACTGAGAGCAGATACTTGCATCATTTTGTTTTTCAGGTTGCGTGCATTATTAGTAATGATCTGCTCGAGAAAGCCATATCTGCAAATAATATCCCATTTCACAAATTTACATACAATAGATTTAGTGTCATTAGCATAAGAAGCTACCTCTACCCATTGAGTGAAATAATTAACAGTGACCAAAATAAAGCGGTGCCAGTTACAAGCGTTAAGGGGTAATCAGTCCGACCATGCCTCATATGGAAAAAGGCTATGAGCCTATCATAACATGTAGAGGTGTGAGTGGGACATGGATTTTTTTCCATGTAGATTTAGCATTTGCGGCACTTTTGAACATAGTTGATGTAATCTTTTTTAAGAGTCAACCAATAATAGCTTGATTGCATGACTTGTTTTGCCACTCGGTGTTCATTAGCATGCGTACCATAAATTCCTTAATAGGTTTCTTCAAGAATTTTTTTCTTCAGAAGTATTTGCGTATCAGAGTAACACCTAATCTAAGCCTTTGTTGTACAAAACTTTGCCATCCAAAACAAAGCTCACAGCTCATTGTCAAAAGGTTCACTTTTTAGTTTTGGTAGCACTTTCAGGGTATTGCTGACTTTTGATGTATTGAAGGATGTCATGATACTATGGCAGGCCATTCTTTTCCTCTTCAATGTTTAGACAACATGATTGAGTTGTATAAATGCTAATTTGAATGGGCACAACATTAGATTCTTGGTTAACTTCGAACTAGAAGATAAAGTGGCCAAGGCATCAACAATTTGATTTTCTTCTTGAGGCAAATGTTGAAAGTTAATATCATTAAATTCTTTTTAAGCATCAAGATTAAACTTTAATAATGAATTAATTTAGCATCATACATTTCCTATTCTTCTTTTAGTTTATGGATGATGAGGGCTGAATCTTTAAATACTTACAGTGTTCAGATACCCTTTTCAATGGCTACTTGGAGTTCCATGATGCAGCCCTCATATTCAGCTATATTGTTTATGCAATCAAAGTTTAATCTTGCAGTGATGGGGTATTGGTTTCCTTTAGGCGAGATAAGAATTTTCCTAATTCCATGCCCCAATACATTTAAAGCTCCATCAAAGTACATTTTCTAAGATGAATTGTACTTATAAGTGTTCTCTATCTCGAATATGCATATCAAGTCTTCATTAGGAAATTCAAAGTTTAGAGGCCGATAGTCATCCATTCCTCAGCTTGCTAAAAAGTCTACTATTATGCTACCCTTGATGGCTTACTAGTTCACATACATGATGTCTTATTTAGAAAGCAAGACTTGCCACTTGGCTAATCTCCCTGACAAGGCAGGGGCCTCACATAAATACTTGATGCCATCGAGTTTGATGATCAACCATGTGGTATGGTGTAGCATGTATTGCTTTAACCTCTAAGCTGTCTAAGCTAGAGCACAACATAATTTCTCCACTACTAAATAATTATTTTTATACTCTATGAACTTTTTGCTTAAATAGTAGATAGCATGTTCTTTCTTGCCCAACTCATCATGTTGACCCAACACACAGCCTACTAACTTGTCAAAAACTAATAGATACAAGATTAAAGGTTGATCGGGCACTAGTGGCACAATTACTGAAGAATTCGAAAGGTAATGTTTGATTTATTGAATGCTTTTTACCACTCCTGATTCCATTATCTGGGATTTTGTTTTCAAAGTAGCAGAAAGATCGAGTCCTATTTATCAGTTAACTGAGATGCGCATTGGGCAATATAGTTCAACCTTGTTAAAAAACTTATCATTTCTTTTTAAGTTTGAGGTGATGGTAGATTCTGAATGGCCTTAACCTTATTGGGATCAGCTTCTATTCCTTTTTGTCTCAAAATGAAACCTAATAGTTTGCTAGATATGACATCGAATGTGCATTTTGCAGAATTTAACTTGAGTAGGTATTTACAAAGTCGTTTAAAGAGTTTTCGCAAATTAGGCACATGTTTACTCTTTTTTGGTGATTGGTGATTTGGTGATCATATCATCCACATAGCCTTAATTTTTTTGTGCATGAGACCATGGAATAATGTTACCATCGCTATTTGGCAAGTTGCCCTAGCATTCTTGAGCCTAAAAGGCATCACTTAATAGAAGAAAGTGCCTTACATGGTTACAAAGATGGTTTTCTTCATATCTTTAGCTGCCATTTTGATTAGGTTATAACTTAAAAATCCATCCATGAAGGAAAATAGTGCATTTTTTATAGTGTTGTCTACTGAGGTTTAGTTCTTTATAACCTACATGAATTCATACTTTATCTATCCTTATTAAGAACTGGAACTGTATTAGCTATCCATTCAAGATATTTGGCTACTTTAAGAAATCCTACTTTAAATTATTTCTTAACTTTTTCTTTGATCTTCAGAAGCATTTCATGTTTCATCCTTCTAAGCTTTGGTTGTATAGGCTTACACTTAGGTTTGAGGGGAAGTTTAAGGGCCACAAGTTTGGTGTATAATCCGAGCATGTCTTGGTAGGACTAGGCGAACACATCTCGATACTCTTGAAGGAGGCTTATTAGTTTGGCGCAAGTTAACAATTTGATGAAGGTTTTAATTTTGACTTCTCTGTAATCTTCTTTTTCTTCCAAGGTTTATGGTTTCAGTGGGTTCTTCATAAGGCAATATCTATTTTTGTCTTGTTCAATTAGTCTCAATAGGTTGGAGGGTATGGGGTTCTCTTCATAATTTTTTTTAAACTTGACCTCACCGATACAAATTGGTTGCTCAAAATCAATATCCAAAGTCTCAGTGTGAATATACATGTCACTTTCATCAGGGTACCTGAAAATATGGAAAAAAAACAATATGCGTGGAAAATATGTAAAAAAAGGTCTAGGAGTTGGCAAGAGCTATGAACACAAAGGATGAAATACATAATGCTTAATGATTTTGATTGATAATACTTAGTAAAAAAATGCCTATACAAAGAATCCTACAATGATTTTGGGTAAAATCATGTAGGTTTAGTTATAGCATTACTTTGAAACAGGCTTGAATAGTACAAAAATCTTAGTTTTATTCTAATCACTCAAAACAAATCCTTAAAGGCATAAGCTAGTCTCTCGATCCATCATTGATGTCCTAGGCTTATCAATTGCATTGATAGAGAAATCCCTAAATGCCTTGTTTAGTATAAGCATAACATAACTGAAGCCAGTAATCATATGTCCTTTTAAACAAAATTTTTCTCAAAGCAGTGGAAATATCATTAGTTTATACCCCACATTTTGTCCCAATAGATGAGGCATCCATTTTTTAGAGGTCTTCTGAGCTTGTTTTCTTATTTGCTATGCACTAGGCTTGAATCCTAACCTTCTTTTGTTGATATTACTGATAACTTTCAAGGCTTTAGCAATCCCTTGGAGGTCTTTTTCGAGTCTTTTCCTAGCCTAGGAACATTTGCCAATAGTTAACTATAAATCCATATAAGTGTTCTTCAATAGGTAAGGCTCAAGCATTGGCAACCCCTTATTGTCATAAATGGCATTGACAAACTCAAAAGATTGAAATAAGGATTCTAGAATATCATCATCGAGTTCAATGCACGGGACATCAGTTGAGCTACTGGCAATGATATCTTCTTCTTTTTCGATACTGACAACTTTATTCTTAATGATGAATTTCAATTTTTGGTGCAATGATGATGGTGCTACCCCTGAAGAGTGAATCCAAGGTCTTTCCAATAGGCAGTTATATGATGGAACGATACCTATTACATAGAAGTCAACCTCATACGTATGTGGGATGATTTGGAGCAAAATAATGATGTATCCCATGCTATTTTAACAACTACCATCGAATGCTTCCATAATCATGCGACTATTCTGTATATGAGATGCATTAATAGGGAGATTGTTCAAGCATGATATAAGCATTACATTTAAGTTAACCTGTTATCAATGAGCACCTTGGGCAATGTAGTGCCCTTGTAGTATGTAATGATGTGATGGGCTTTATGGTTTCCCTTTATTCCATGAAGGATTTCATCATCATTGGAAGATATGTAATTATTAGCCATGATGTTGCTCAGTAGATGATTTGATTAACCTATAAAGATGTTAATAGGGAAATAGGCCCTATTCAAAACCTAAAGGAGAGCATTTATTTAAGCTTCAGAGTTCAATAGCAATGATGGCGCAGATATCTTGATGAGTTGCTTCTTCAATTGATCAACAATGTTGTATTCGTTGTGCTTGATGACTTTAAGGAATTTTGTATTTCTCTCTCACTTATTGGCTATTTGAAAGTTAGTGGATTTAAGTCTTTAGTTGCAGACTTTGGTGTTCGAGGGACAACAATAGTATTTTTCTACTGACTTTCATTTTTTAATGTATTTACATTATAACACTTCCACTTTGAGTTAGATGGCTTACCCTTAAAAAGTCAACATTTACAACTTACTGACTAGATTCACCATTGATCGAAGTTTTGCTTTCATAATTCCAAGGAACCACCTTGTTGTTTTTTTAAAGGAAAGGATGGATGTTGAATGATTATCTTTGGCACAGGCTAAAAAAGGATAGCTTTGACTCTTGGTTGGTTGTCAAACAAGATTAATGCCTTTCCAACGTCATTTGGAGGATTGCTCTTATCTTTTTTTATGGTGTTGACAGATGGTGTTACATTTACTGACGAGGCATGTGAGGCTCATTTTATGTTGTAAAATTCAATGCTACCCCCATTCATAATTCTTTGAACCATAATGCAAAGCTTTTTACATGTTTGAAGAGTGTGGCCATAGACGGTGTGGAAATCATAGAAGTCATCAGTTTTTTCCTCTGTCCTTTCAACCCCATTAACCAATTCGGCTCGCACCAAGATTTTCCAGGCCAAATTCATTGACCTCTTCTATGTTTTCTATAGTCTTGCAATTCTTTTCAATGACCATTATTTCCATATCAGATTCAGTATGAACTTTAGAGGAGCTAGCTCTAACATTGTATTTTGGCTTTTACCCAACCTGAACATTTTCTTTTTCTTTACCCTTTAAGGTATCTCTTTTGTTTGGTTCACTTTTCACGGCTTTATCAATCATTCCACCTAATATAATCACATTCGCAAAGTTCTTTGGGTGGATTTTTACTATCCTCTCATAGTAAAAGACTTATAATAAGCCAATGAATATGACAATCATCTCATTTTCTATCAGCAAGGGATAAATTTAGGTGGCCTCTTTCATCTATCTCAAAACGTATTACCTGAAGCTTTCATCAGCTCTCTTTTCCATGTTCATGAGAGAAAGACAATTTGAGTTTCAGTCGTCAATAAGTCTCTCCTTATCTATGGCATAGACAGATCGATGTGCTCATCCTACTCCTCATAAACTTAATGTCGAACCGGTCCATCATCACTTAAACCATTTCTAAGAGTGATTGGCAATGTTGCAAATCATGCCTTTGACTCCAATGGTAGCAAGATGGCCCAATGATTTTTTACTTTGATATTTGATGCTTGAGACTATCAGGCCCTCATGAAAACTCGTCAAACCTTGCTCATTAGTGTTTCGACTTCTCCAATGCTTCTTTTGATCTAGCAACTTTTCCCATTAATTACTGCATTCACTCTTGGTTCAGCATGGTTACGAAGTGGATTGGCTCTAACGTTTGGTCCAAGCACCTGTTTAATCTTTATTACACCCTTTCCTAGTAGTTCTTATACTTTTCCTTTAAATGAGGCACAATTATCAATAAAATGGCCTTATGCTCCAACATAGTATTCACAATAGCCATTCTCATCGTACCACCTAGGATACGATGGTGATCTTGAGTTTATGAATACTGCGGCTACTAGTTGACCAACCAATAGATGAGAGTAAATCTCTTTGTAGGAACACGGGAGTGGCTCAAAATGCTCTCTTTCTCAGATTGCTTGTTAATTGTTTTAAGCTCTTGCATTGTTCATGTTCCAGGGTTATGTGCTATAGGTCACATTTTGAATGGCATTCAGTGCAAACCTCATTGTTAGAGCAAACTCGATAGAATGAACTAGTTATGGTATTGGTGAGTAAGGGCTAAATTCTGAATTTAACATGTTTAGGAGGCACATAGTCCATGTCGAATGTAGATTCCAATTAAACCTCATATGACTTTCGCTAACAGCATTTACCTTATTCTCTTTACACTTATTTGTTGGCTTTTTGATTAACCCCAATAATTCTTGTGGATATCTTACCACTTTTGATTGCGTTATCGATCATTTCACCTAATATAACCATATCAGTGAAATTCTTCAGGGCGTTTCCCATTAACCTATTATAGTAAGGAGTTCGTGTGCTAATAGACATGGCTTTTTTTTTCAATCAAAAGAGGTTGAACCTGAGCTGCTTCCTTTCTCCAGCTCTAGGCATACTGCCTAAAGCTCTCAAAGGTTTTTTTCCATGTTCATGAGGGAAAGACAATCTGAGGCCCAATCAAAAATGCGCTTATATTGATCAAAGAAAGCGTGAGCCAAATTTGCCCATCTCTAAATTCTTACGAGATCAAGCCTTATATACCATCGGATAGCTACCCTTGTCAGACTGTCCTACAAGTAATGAATTGGTAGTTTCTTATTCTCTTCAATCCCAACCATCTTATGATAGTACATGCAAAGGTAGGCAATCACGTCCGTAGTCCTATTGTACTTTTAAAAATCTAGCACTTTAGGCAGGATAATGAGGCTAGAAACCAGTCATAAAGATATTGCATCTACAATCCCAAATTTATTACTTTTTTCGAAAGCCCGAAAGTGTTTTTTTAGTGACGATACTTGTTTAAGTTTTTAACATTTTTCAAGGACCTCTTTACTTTTTCTTGTTGCATTTACTCAGCTGGATATATGACTATAGGTTTTACCAATGCAGAGCTTACACCTTAAAATCTTTAGACCTGGTGGATGTTACTACATGGTTAATGTAAATGCATGGCTGAGTTGATAGGATATTTGCTACTGGAGGATGTTGTCTGTGCTATGCCTTTTCCTAGACATTGATGGCTTTAATACCACTATTTAAGCTGCTTTTGGGATTGGTTGATTTTTTTCCTACATCTACTGCACTTGTTTGCCCATTTTCCTCAAAAGCCTCAAACAATAGTTTAGTTAATTCAGCCATCTGGACTTAGAGTTCTTCATCCTTGCGGAATGATTGCTCTTGAAACTCCCTATACATGAGTTCGAGTCGCTTAATGTGGGTTTAGCAATCAGTCTCCATAGCTTTCCAATAATTGCGAGTGTTATATCAATGATAAACTATAGACTTCATGTTTTAAAGCACCTTCAATTTAGTTATTACTAAATTAGACTTTTATGATGTGTTATAAGCATTTTCGATACGATGAAAATAAGTATGCGATCATTAAGATAAATAACTATTAACATTAATGAATAAAACAATAAAAGAATTGGGTTAGTCATGCAATTGCAAAAAGGATAATTAGATAAAGGGGCGGTTCTGCCAATAGCATCTTTCATTAAAGCACCCAAATATCCCAATTATACATGATTACATTTGGAAATGCCTGACATGGTTACATTGCTTGATCACATGTTCAAACAAATACAACAATTGTTCATGGGCTTTAATGGGTAAAATATTACGTGTTAAGGATCATGCCACATCCATCATGTGTTCAACATCTAACTGGGCTATTTGAGTCTACTCGATGAGATGGCATTAGTGATCTTGATGGTTTTGACATGCCTAGTTAATCATCCATAGCCATTCTTGCTTTCGTTGTTCAAAGGCTCTTACTAGTCCATTAATTTAGTCTTAGTGAGCTTGTAGAGAATGCTTAGATCTTGGATTCTATATGTCAAACTCGCATTCTAGACCTGGTTTGCTCTCAATGGTTAGACTAAAGCTTTTAAACGTCCATTCTTCCCTTCACAAGTTGATACAAGGGCACGGGTTTAAAGAAACTTTCTTCATTAAACTTGGCCTTCTATTTCTACCAATGTGACTTCTTTTAGGGTATCAATTTCTATTTCCTACTTAACTAATGATTTTCTAAGGTGTCAAGACTTGCTTGCTTTACTGATAGCCATATAATCTTTTCTCAAACTTTTAAAATCCTCTTTGAGATGGTTCTTCTCTTTGGTAACTCAGTTTATCTCGCCATCCCAAAGGTAGAGGTCCATTTGCAATTAAATCTTCTCTTCTTTTAACTGAGTAATTCCTTGGTGAAAGTTGCTTTTTCTTGCTCAAACTCATGCTTATGTAATTCGATCTAAAAAAAAAATTATCAACTAATATAAGTGATATCCCAACACCAAACAAGGCTAAGGCATCATTGATCCAAGGGATCCTTAACTTGTCATACCCATCATGCTACTTCCTTTCTAATACCTCCCCATAGAATGGGTTTATTTTCATGCAACAAAGGCTAGCTGAACCTTTGACTTGTAATTAAGTTCACCATAGTCAAAATCCCATTACTTTAAGTCTTAAATGAAGGGGATAAATTGTCAGAACTAAAATTTTTTAAAGACCAGGATGGGTGTATAGCTAGTGCTTCCCCATAATCTTTTGAATGGCACACAACGGTAATCTCTACATTAATATATGATTGCTCATAATGAGAACTAAAAGGCCTTCCACGTCACCTCTTCTACCCTAAGGCTCCAAAATTCTGGATCTATTGCTCTTCAAACTTATCTTGAGGCCATTCCTTCTTGAGGACCTTGGAGATAGGGCTAAAGTTAGGTAAGAAGTTGTACAAGATCTTTTTTTTCTTAGGACAAAAATGACTGTTAAGCAAAATATGTAGAAGTAGCACGCATATGGTAATGTGACCTATTTTGATTTTCTTGCAGAGCTGAAAGCTCAAATAGTTTCAGCAATGATAGTGGGTGCAGGATTGATGTTGCAGCATAATCGAGAGAAAAAGATCAGCTATCAAAGCTTTAACATAGTCTAACGTCTTCAAAAATATGAACAGACTATATATTATCAGAGCATAGATATCTTGAATCTTTTGGAGGTTAATAGTATTCGCCATTGCTTCTTTCAAACTGACCTATGAGATGAACTCACTATTCCCCTACATCTTGATATGATTCTCAATCCAAGGCTTCGATGCCCTTAGAATCTGAGCTAATCTTTTCTTAAAGTTTAGAGCGTGCAAAGCCTTGTATTATATTCTATCAATCTTGGCTTTTTTAATGTTGAGTAATGTGGCATATTCGTCAACTATGGGGACCAAATCCTCATGATTGAAAGTGAAGAACCAATATGCTAAGTTCCAAAATTGAGATGTAGCTTACAACAGAACCACATCCAAACAGACCTGGAGTTAAAAGACTATATCTTAATATCTTTTAGTAAATTTCTCGCTCGTTATTGTGCCAATTGGTCCATATATGCTTCAGATCTTGCCAATCATTCTAACGGCACCCTATCTTGAACTTTTCGTGCATTGTTGAAACATACCCACATTTCAGGACATCTTCATGCTCCCATAATCAGTGCTTTAACCATGCTTAGGCTTCCTCAAAAGGCTTTAGATCCAAAGTGAACTGTTGCTCCATGATAGACACCTTTTGATGAACATTGAACCATTGGCCAATTGTCCCATGATGATGACTATGATGAAATAATGCATATGTGAAAAGAAAAGGAAAAAAGGAAGTGAGTTAGTAACCATATGAAATAGTAAGCATAAGGATAAAGAAATGAAAGAATAGCAACAAAAGTGAATCATAAAATTTGCATTGAGAGTAAGCGGTATAATGATTATGAATGTTGAGCTATTGAACGGATAGCATAACGGTGTATCGAAGTTAAAATTGCCTTTTAATAGGGTAATACAATACCTCAAGAAGACTAAGACTGGCCATTTAAGCAGCGATGTTCGTTTATCCCTATCTATGGTGAGTACACCTTCAGCTATCATTCGGACAGCATGATGGCTTATTCTACTCAGATATAACTATTTTAGGATAACATAGCATTGTAGATAATAGCATTTGCTTATCACCACCCCACTTATTAAAGAAGATTTGCCATCGAATATAAGAATATACCTTAAAGAAATTATCATGAAAATAATAATAACAAACACGAGTGACAATGTTCGCCCATCATCGCCAAAATAACCATGGTATATAAGAGTAAAGGTAAGAAGTGTTTCCCTGACTGATCTTATTCTCTGGTTTATTCTAGCAACAATTCTGTATGGTTTGACATCATTTAGCTTGTAAGGTTCACTATATGGGTTAATAAGACATTTAATTCAGTATCTGAATCACTTTTTCATTTGGCAAGGATAGCTGAGGCACCTCGATCCTAGGCCCATAGCAGGTTTTATAGAACGGGTTTGATTTAGTGGATGTATTTCCTTACGCAAATACAGAGGGATATTCACGAGAGACATAGGTAATTTACACCCCGAAAAGGTTTTGCCATGGCTACATAGAGGATTAATCAAAAAGGCAAACAGCTTAATTCCTCCTAATAATTAGGATATTAATCATACTATAGTGTTTGGTGGGAATCTAGTGCAAATACAAGTGTACGGTGTATGTCAGGGAAATAATCAAACTTTTTTGTTTTACCCTATCTTAAAATACTTATTTAAATCAACATTTATTCAAAAACAAAGTAGTCCTTAACAAACTTAAAACAAAACCATGAAAAGTAAAAGATTATAAAATAAAAATAAAAGGAAACTATATCTAAACAATAATGGAATCTAAAAAACCAATGGCCGTGCAAGACATAGCTAGTCATCAGCCTAACACTCTAAGTTCTCCTTAATGGAGTAGCCAAGCTCTTGCCACATGCACACCTTTAAAACTTCAGATGATCCAAAAGGTTTAGCATATGCAACTTAAAAATATATGATGGTTGTGATGGTTAAGCCTTTAAGTTATCCCTTGATTAGGATTTGGATTAGGCATAATAATATGAAGGGGAAAGAGACCATTGGGTGAATCGCTCATCCAACTAGTCTCGAATGGTGACCATAAAGCGACCATAAACTTAGAGTCACCACTGATCATTTCAGGTTAGGCAAGATCAGATGCCTATTGAAAATAATATTCAAAGTTATAAAACTCAAAACATCGATTTAAGGTCTTTAAGTTTCACAGATTCGTTGGTTGGGTTTGAGAGTTGGTTACGTATAAGGAAGTATTAACACCCCTACGATGCTTGAAAGCGACACCTGCTAACTATATCTTGCTTTTGTCTCAGTTAAATTAGTTCCATTTGGTTGTTATTTAGATAGAATCCCATTTATGCATGAATTTTGTGTAAAATGTAAATATGGGTTTTGAAACAAAATTTATATCACCTATACACCGCGGGGGTATGAGGAGTGAAAGGATTTTTTATGAAAATAATTTTTGGATTAAATTTTGATATTTTGGATATTCTATATTAGGCATGAAGCGATACCAACAAGGAACATTGCCTTATAGGATTTTTGAAAACAATTTTAAATTATGAATCCATAATAATCACTAGAAAAAGGAAACGTATTAGTAAGAAGAAAAATAATATAATAATTTCACAAACAAATAATCACAAATGGAAGAGTGTAAAAAGAAGCGATCGAGATGTATTTAGATTATTAAAGAATAACTGGGATGAAATTTTAGACATGTGTTTAGATTCAATGGTAATTTAAGAGATGAAAAAAGGTTTTAATTAAAATAGTTTGAGATATCCAAAAAGGAGCAAATTCTTAGGACTTTAGAAAAAAAAAGGGTCAGAGTATCCCCTTAGAGAGGTGGCGTTGGAGTGTCCCCAAAGATGAAAATTTTTTATATTTTAAGGAAATAATTATGAATCTCGAATAAATCTAGAGAGAAATTCAAGTTTTTGGTGGAATATAGGGTTCAAGTATTCCCTCGGAGTGATGGGTTTGCAGTATCCCTAAAGATAAAAAATTTTTGTATTTTAAGAAAATATTATTAGATTTTCTAATAAATCCAAGAGAAAGGAGATTGACATTTTTTTATGAAAAAAAGGGTTAAAGTATCCTCTCGTAAAGGTAGAGGTAGAGTATCCCAAAAGATGAAACTTTTTTATATTCTAGGAAAATGATTATCTTAAGAAGAGGTATTTTGAAAATAGGAAATCAGTGATTGAATAAAATAATTTTGTCTTAAGCCTTAATCCAAGCCTAAAGGGCTTATGTTGTAAGGGAACTAATTGAATGCATTTTGAGACATTTGAATGTCTTTATAAAAGCATTTTAGGAATTAGGTTAAAACAAGGGACAGCATCATGTCGTCTCCTTTCTTGAATTTATTTTAGGTTCATCCGAAGGCTTTTAGAGGTAAATAAGGTATTGTTGGAAAGATAACTAGACGAGGATTAATATAAAATATTTTAAATATCCTAGAAAATCACATCTTAGGTAAAATTAATTTTTTATAAGCCTATCTCGATACCAGCAGCATGAGGGGGAAAAGGCGTATTGTACTTTGAAAAATCATTTTGAACTCATCCGGTACCATTAAATCGCAAATGATACCTTTTTAAAAAAGGAATTTTGCAACTTTGAGAAAAATATTCAAGAAATTCAAAAAAATCTAGAGGCCTAAAATGGCACAACTAGAAAATTGTTTGCTAGTTTCAAGGGTTCTATATAATGAGGGTTCAAAAAATCATAATTCCTTCATTCGAAATGATCCAAAGGCAAATAAGACAATGTTGGAAATGTACTTTGATGCCCTTTAACGTAAAAATATCAAAAAAATTCTAGAAAAATCATCTATGGTTCAAAAATAATTTTTCAAACTTGGACTATAGTGCTGCTAGAGCAAAACCAGAAGATGGTTTGATTTTTTTACTTTTTTAGGGAAATATTCAGGTTATAAATGTCTAGATGTCCACAACATAGTGGAAGAGATTG
>JBBYHO010096640.1:5720-17861 GCA_038382025.1 Adansonia gregorii | reverse complement strand
ATTGATTCCTTGTAAACATTTCCTAAGTCCATTTCTAGCTCGAACTCTTTTCCCGACTGAAATCTTGATACCTATGTAGGTGCTCTATGAAAGTCTAGGTTTTAGGATTAAAGACCCTTCTGCAACAAATGTGGCATTGATAATTTCAAAGGATCTGAAGAAGCACTATTCAATTTTAGCATTTACTTCTATATAAGGGGCTCCGATAGAAGCCATGGCCATGATGCCTTTTTATCTGGATAGGCTAATTAACTTCTCATCAACTATGAATTTCACTTTTTAGTGCAGAGATGATGGGACAGCCCTAGCAGAATGAATCCATGGTCATCCTAGCAAATAGTTGTATGCTAGGAAAATGACCATCAGATGAAATTCGATCTCAAATAGGCATAAGCCAATATCTAAAGTGATCGAAATAGTCCCTTTAATTTCTCTCTTTGTCCCAACAAATGACTTAACAATTATATGGCTAGGCTTGATCTGACTGACATCAATTAGTGAGACAATCTGATCAGCGGCATTATATTCAAAGTCGATCCATTGTCAATGAGGACTTTAGGTAATATGGTCCCTTTACTGTGAGTTATGATGCGGAGAGCTTTCATTGAAGTACTACCCCCTGGTGGTATTTCATAATCACTGAATGAAATGAAATTATTAGCAACAATGTTGTTTACTAGGCGATCTAACTTATTTATGGAAATGTCTTAAGGTACATAGCCTGGTTGAGCACTTTTAACAAAGTATTCCAATGTGTTTTTGAATTGAGCAATAGGGTCACCATACAAATCATTACAGCTGCTACTTTAACTGTTCCACTATATTGTACTCACTGTGTTTAATAAACTTAAAGAATTTGATAGCCTCTTTTTCCTAGATTGGTTTCTGTACTTCCACTCAGATATCTTTGGTAACTGTTACTTTTCTAGATATCTGCCCTTTTGACTTGGTCTTGTCACTGGTTTCACTAATTTTTAAACCATAAATGTGAACACTCTTCATCGCATGGCTTACCTCTGTTATGTCAACAGCAGCCAGTTAGCTTGTAACAACCTTTAGAGTTATTATCCCACAATCATGCTTTCATAGTACTTGTTTATTATTTTGATACGAGAACGGGGTTAATGCTTTGATAATGAGTCTAGAAGTAACTTCAATTTTAGGTGGTGAGGTCTGTGGTAAGTAACTTCAATTTTAGGTGGTGAGGTCTGTGGTTGATTACGATGAATAATGAAAGGCTGACTGATGCCATACCATAAGGTGGCTACGATGATCCTTCCTCAGCCATGTTCGCTAATTTTTTTCTTTTAGTATAGCTTTTTTAAAGAACCTAATATCATAATTGGCCATTATTCTTTGCATTATGGCTAAAAAGTCTAGGTAATTTTGCAAATTGTCTCCTAATGTTTGTGAAATTTGCAGAAATTAGCACTAAAATTGGATTGGCCTTTGATACTTCCATGATTCTGACCAAGGATCCTGCCTTCAGTTAAGATTACCTACACTTTTTCCATTGGAGTCCTAACTTCTTGGACTTTTGACTTTCTTTGTCTCTCTTTTTTAGTAATAGGAGTGTTAATCCTAGGTTTGGTATGATCAAGTAAGGGATTTGCTACAATATTAGGTGCTAGGCCTTTATCAATTTGAAAGATACCCCCCTCAAGAAGACTTTGGACCTTTTGCTTGAATGCCATACAATTTTTGATCAAGTGACCTACTACTACATGATACTCATAATGCAGATTTGGGTCATACCATATGGTTTGAAAAAGATTAGAGCCACTGACTGTGCCTCAAAAGCCTTATCAAACATTTCCTTATAAGAATAAGGAAGAGGTTTATAGTAAGATCTTGGTTGGTTGGCTCTTTGGGTTGGTGGATTAACAATGGGTCTTGGTTGGTTTTATGGAAGAGGGTTCAAAATAGTGGTTTGGGGTGATGTTAAAGTTAGAGCTTTGGGCATGTTAAGACAGTAGGTATTTTGGGTTTGTTGTATTTTATTTTGGTAATATAGATGAGGTCATTGATGGTATGCTTAACTGGCATAGTTAACAAATAGAGTTCTTTTTTTTCTTTTCTGCCCCTGGCTTTTTTCTAGTAAAAGACTCTCAAATTATGATTTTACCTACCTTAACGGCTTTCTTAATCATCTTTCCAAAAATAGCAAGATCAGTAAAATTCTTGGTTACATTCACCACTAATTTGTCATAATAAGGGGGACGTAAGGTGCTCACAATTAGTATCATGGTTTCTTTCTTAGTCAAGGGAAACTAAACCTGAGAGGCCATGTCTCTCTATCTTTGCATATATTCTTTAAAAGATTCCATAGATTTTTTTATATTCTAGTGAGTCAGTCTATCGGGAAACTATTCAACTATATGTTTATATTGTTGAAGAAATGAATTAGCTAAGTTAATCCAGCATTGAATTTAAGTGCGGCTTATACCATTATACCACCTTAGTGCAAATCCAAATAATCTCTCTTGAAAATAATGAATTAAAAGCTTGTTATTCTAGGTATAATCAGCCATCTTCCTAACGAACATTTTAATGTATACTTAAGGGGAAGTGGTGCCTTTGTACATTTCAAACTCTGGTACTTTAAATTTCAATGGAAGGACTAAATTTGGTACTAGATTAAGGTCGTCAACATCCACACTGCTTTATAGTTTAGCCTCTTCAATGACTTTTACCTCCTCTAAAAGAGTTATAATTTTCTTTTCTCTATCTTTGTTTCAACCTGCTTTTTACCATTTTGTTCACATTTTTCTTCTTCATCAATAGTAGGGCTTCTCGATTCCTCTTAAGCAATCACAGTTCTTGCACCTACCGCTTGCAAAAAGGGATCAAGGTTAATAATAATGACTTACGGATTAGCAACTGGGACATTTTGTTGCAAATTTTGGATATTAGCTAGCTATGCATTTTGAGTGTTAGTTGCTTGTTCATCAACTGGTACCCCCAAGATCCCCTAGCAAGACTATCAATATTTATCTCTGGCTATTAACAAATCGACTTTCTTACCATTAACAACTCCATCATTCTTGTGATCTTAGCTCGTAGTTCTTCTTGCCCTTTCAGCATGGCCTCCTGGGCCTGTTAATAACTTTCTTCTAATCTTTCTAATCTTGGCAATTGATCTTTAGCCATTCTTCTCATTTTAAATCTAGTATGGTATCAACGAGTGGATAGTGGTTAAGTTGATCTTTCTAAGTTGCAATGTTGACCTTAAGAATTTCATATTTCTTTGAGTTAATTAATTTTTACTTATGAAATAATGAAATTAATAATCATGTATGTACGTATGTATGTTTATGTATGGGCACATGTATGTATGGTAAAGTCTATGAATGCACTTATAGGGATGCTTACTTTAACTAAAAATTTTGAACTAAAAAAATTTTCCTTTAGCTTTATGACAAATTACATGTTCACATTGTTGATCATGTTGGGATTACATCCAAGAAAATTCCTAACTTGATCATATCCTCTTTGAGCCTTATCCAAAAACTCAAGAACAATATGCCCGAATTGTCATACGAGATTAATTCACATCTGTAAGTCTTTAATCCTCTCCACTTGGATGATGACTAAGTGGATTTATTCTGTAAGATGATCTATGTACATTTGTCGGCTAAAAGAATTAGCTACCCATTGTCTACCATCATCTTCGACCCACCATATTCTATTAGCCCAATATGCATTTAGATTGTGGTAGGCTTGCACCTAGGCGCAACTATCATCTCCCCTGTATTATGATTCTAGTCCCATCTCTGCAATAGTTACATAAGACCTTGTCTTTCCTCAAATAGTTGGGATACCCTTCCATGCTCTCGATCCATGGTAGATTAGAGTCATTTATGCTTTTTAATATACCTTCTTAATTGGAGATGCATATTAGCATGCTCTTTTCTTTCTCTTTCAAAAATAGTTTGCTTGGCTTCTCTTTACAAAGCTTTAGCCTTCCATACTTTTAACTATTTATTAAGCTTGTGCATTTCTTTTTTCATCCCCTTAACAGTTCTGTTGAAACTCCTGGATATCCTGGTAAGTTTATTTTCTGGTTTTGTTCAACCCAGTTATTCTTCATTAAATTGTACATTTCTTCCATTTTTTCAACTTTTTTTGTTTTTTCTTTCATCTTTATTCATAAACAGGCAACCTTCTTTTGGAGCTAATACATCTCGTCACTCATTCTTTTTCATTCCCTGATAATTTTTTTAATCAAATTAATCTCAGATGGCTTGACAAGTTCCAACTGAATAGATACTCAAGGAATGGTCCTATTTAAGCCAAGAATAATTATGTTATAACCCCAAACTCTCTTTCAAGCATCATCTCCTACAGTGGCCTTATCTGTGTATGCACGTAATCCTAAATCATACATTTCTCTACAGTGTAAAGCAACTATCTGAAGGAACTTTTTATAATCCTCACCTTGATATTCAAGTCAACACTAGCCAATTTGAGGTCATAGGGATAAATTGCTGCTATCCATATTGTCTTTAAACCAATAATGGCACATAAACCATGGTGCCCCATATGTCAAGTAAAGGCACATATAGTAGATTACCACACCCATGTGGAAAGTGTTTCGATGAAAACCATGGTGCCTTCCTAGTTATATCAAAATAAGCCAAGTTCTTGGGCATTTTAATCTATTATTTCTTGGTTCCAAACTAGGGCCATTCTTTTTTAATGAATTCCTAAAGAGGGACAAAATATAGGAAGTAAGGTTTTACTTTATTTGACCCTTTTACTTTATTTGCCCCTTCGCCTCCAAAATGATTTTGGGACCAAGTATATAATAGCAGAGCACTTCCAAAGAATCTCCTTTGACCTTTTTTTAGCATGAATTGAGTGCTCGAATCATCTTCAGCCAAAATTCTTAGAGTTGGATGCATGTTACTTTTCAACTGGTCAAATAAATCCACTATTGCTGCTTTAACATGTCCCAATACTCTCGTGAAGAAAAATATCCCTTACGTAGCAAGAGCGAATGCATCCAAAGCTTGCTCAGTGTTAAATAGCTCTTGGATGTATTTTTGTAGATACTGCCATGAAATGACATTGCTGTTCACTTTTTGCTATATATAATGGTTGTCAGCTTCAGAAACCAGATCCAAAACTTAATTCTTTTACTTAAGTTGGTCAGATTACACTCTTCGCAGTAGATAGGTCTCGTCTCCAAAGGCCCAAGCACGAAAAGAGTTGACATCACTTCCACAATCAAAGTTATGTCATGTTGATTGAATGAAAAAACATCAGAATGATGGATCACAAAACTCAATCAAAGCCCTAACTAATTGTTCATCCATGTGTATTTTGAGCAAGAGAGCTATCTGTCAATACTTTTCTATAAACCAAGTTTGCTTTGCATTCCCCCATTGATCCCATATTTTGGCTAACTCTATCAAATTATTCTAGTAAAGGTCTAAATGTGTGATCCTTGACAACTCAAACACAAAACCCCTTGGTATACAGTCCCCCACATTTTTCCAGTTGAGTTCAGACTTAGAACGGACCTCTTCAAATTCCTTGGAAATAATCACTGCATTTACTAGTTCCACTATAAAGTTAAATAAGAATTGATCTAAGTTGGAATTCTTTTTCAAGCAAGTATTCCTATATGCTTATGAGGAAAGCAATATGCACTAAAAAATTAAAAAGAAAGCAAGTTAGTATCTTTAAGAAATACAAATAAATTTTGAAACAATGAAAATCACAAATTATTCAAATAAGGTATAAATAAATTTTAAAGCAACGAAAATCGTAAATTATTCAAACAAGATATCAAAATTATCCAAATAAAAGTATGAAAATATAGGGAGAGAGATAACTTTATCCTTTCATGTGTCTCTAATTTTGGTAACACCTAAAATCGATAGGAAGGTTAATATGATCCATTATATGTGGTTTAGGTTAGACCACTACTTAGGTTTTTAAATTCTTCAAACCCAGAGAGGACTAAAGAGGTACCCTATCCATATCCATCAAGCATTTATGTCAAAATAGGTTTAATTCGAGTGTGTGTCTTCTATTCTCGTAACGAGGCTAACACCCTCGGTAGATGTAGGAATCTACACCTAGTAGGCTTTTCGCTGGCCTAAACAGAGGCTAACACCTTAGAAGGCTACTTCACCCCTTTCTAAAATCTTAGATATCTATGCCTCTTGTATATATGACAGAGGAGAAACTACTGCATGATGTGCATAGTGCATGCAAAGGGACAAACTTACCTTTTTATGACACAACAGTAAAAATAAAACTCACTATCCTAATCCCCAAAAGGCAAAAGAGAAAAAATGAAAGATTAGTGTAAAAAACATATTAGTGAAAAAATTCTTAAGCAGGGAATTTAAAATTAAATCCCAATTAAAATTAAATTAATTAAAACTTAGTTAACATGTAATTAATTTTAGGCCTAATTCTCTAACTTGTCCCCAGTGGAGTCGCCAAGCTATCGCAAAGTGGCCCGAATACAAATTCTGACCAGGCCCAACTTAAATGGCCATTGCTTTATATCTGTTGATATATGACTATTTTACATTCTCTAGTTTTTATAGGCCATATCATTATCGAAATTTTTTTTGGGGGACTAAGGGATTAAGATGAATCACTTACTTGACTGAACCCTAAATAGTCATTACAAAATAACTATTTTTTTAGAGTCACCACCAATCTCTTTAAGTTAGGTGAGATTGGTCATCTATTAGAGTTTGTATTTTGAGGGTTACAAAACCTTAGAATACCAACTTGGAGGACCATGATCGTACCAGAGATCATATAAAAGGGTTTGAAAGTCAGTTATAATCACAAGTAAAGATCAACCCTCTCGTGTTACTCAAAAATCGATACCTTATTAATTATATGTTAACTTGACTTTTAATTTTTTATCTAGTTTTAACATATGGCATTTAATTATAAAATCCAAAAATAATATTTTTTAAAACAAATTTAATTATTTCATGTTAAAAAAATTAGGTTTCTAAGATTTAAAAAATTTAAATCTCTTACGCACTCCATTGGGGACTAGTGGAACACGAAAGCTTTTTATCATTCTCTTTGGTGTCCCAACAAAAAACTAAAGGAACAAAAAGGTTTTAAAATTTAAAATATCTCTTGCATCCATTGGAAGGTCGGAGGAATGTGAAAAGTTTTGCTTTTCTAAAATTTAGAAAAATCTCAATTTTCACATTAAAAAGGATGTCCTGTTATTAAAATAATTTGTAGAACCCCTCTCATATTTTGAAAAAAACTCTACGTATTATTTTAACTTGGAGACCTTGCCTTAATTTTCTTAAAAGAAAATTTTATATCTTATTAAAATATTTATAGAACATCTTAAGACTTAATAATAATCTAAAATGATGAATATATTCCTAATGTGTACCTTTGACATGAAAGTATCCTAGTAATCACATAGGGCTTGTTCTAATACAAAATTACTAAAATGTCCATAGGCTATACCTTCGAAGTGAAAGCATTTTGGCAACCCTAAAGGACATGAAAGGGATTATAAAAAGGTAAACTTTTCGAAAATGTACATCTTTGGCATAAAAGCGTCTTGATGACTACCTAGGACTCGATTCTAGAAAAATACCAAAATGCCTTTAAGGTGTACTTTCGACATGAAAGTATCCTGGCAACCCTTAAGGAAATAAAAATGATTATAAAAAGGTGAACCTATCCTAAATGTACATCCTTGGAATAAAAGCATCTCGATGACTACCTAAGACTCGATTCTAATGAAATTACAAAACCTAATTGCACCTTTAACGTAAAAGTATCTTAGCAATCCTAAAGGAGATGAAAAGGATCATGAAAGGGTGAACCCATCCTAAATGAACATCTTTGGAATAAAAGCATCCTGATGACTACCTAAGACTCGATTATAAAGAAATTACCAAAGAGCTCTTAGGGTGTACCTTCGACTTGAAAGTATCTTGGCAACCTTAAAAGACATGAAGAGGATTATAAAGAGGTGAACCTACTCTAAATGTACATCTTTGGCATAAAAGTATCCTAATGACTACCTAATACTCGATTCCAAAGAAATTACTAAAATGCTCTTTGGATATACCTTCAACAAAAAGGAATCTTGGTTACCCAAAAGACTCAAAAGTGATGAAAAATAACTATTTTACCTAAATAAGGAAATTAAAATATGAAAATGCTCTTAAAATACAAATATTACGTTTACCTAAACTTTTTGAAAATGACCTTTCATACCCTGGCAAAAAAATTAAAAGTTATGAAATGTTTTAATTATTTCTATACCCCTACAAATGACCATAGGATTAATAAAAATATTGTAAAACTTTAAAAATAACCATTTTCCCTTAAATGTTAATGTTTGCTAAATGGCCCCTAAACTTTTTCTAATTTTACACTAAGTGCCTAAATAAAAAAAATCCTAAATCATCACAAAATATAATTAGTTAGGTAAAAATCAGCACGTAAATCATGAAGAACATCCATATGTAAGTTCGATCAAACATCTTTGACTATAAAACAAGAATTTTTTTTTTGCAAACTAATCCTTAAACTTTGTAAAATTACAAAATGACCCCTAAATTATGAAAAATACCTAAAACATGATCTAAAACACCTAAAATCAATTTCCATGCAACCCATGAAGCTCTAGGCCAAACCCAGAAATGGCTTAAAAAATTTACACATTGTGCAGTTTAGTCCCTATGTTTACTAATATTTTAAAACAACCTAAAAACAAAAAAAATGCAATAATTATAGAAATATGTACAAAATCATCATAAAAAAGAACCTATCAAATTCGGCCAAACTAAAAATATCAAACATAAGCATGCTTTAACATAGAAAATCATGAACATAAATAAATACTTTTAAACCAAAATAAAAGTAAAATAAAATAAAAATAAAAAAGAATATACAAATATACTTAATCATATATTAACATGAAAATTAAAAAAAAGAAAGAAACAACATAAACATCAGCATACATATACAATAAGTTTAAGAACTCAACAATAACAACATATTTTTCAAGCAAAAATCAAGAAGTAACTTTAAAAAAAATCAAATATCACAAATATACAAAATCACCATGTTTATCCTTTCAACATGGATAAAAATCCATGAGCTTTAACATGGTTTTGAATCATAAATGAGATGGAAAATGAAGAAAAAAAAGTATGTGACTTATACCTTAACAAAGCTTAGAAAACTAAAAAATTTTCAATTGCTTGTTTTTTTTTTTTTCAAGCTTTCTCTCCTTTTTTTCAACCAAAACAAATCTTTTGAACAACAAAATCCTCCCCCTATTTATAAAGGGGAGGAACAGCCAAGGGATCAAGAAACATCCCTTGGCCGAAAGTTTTCTTTTTTCTTAATTTTAATTTCATTTTTTTTTACTTCTGTCTTATTCGAATGAAAAGATTAGATTGCATTAATTTGATTTACAATTAGTTGTTATTCAAAAATATATTAATCATGATCATATTGATAATATCATTAATGGGTAATTAGAATTCCATTAAATTGGTCAGGGAAAAGTTGGAAATCAATTGACTAGTTTACATGAAACTAGTAGAAAATAAACAATAACTAACATAAAATTAAAATGATGATAATAAAATGAAAAATTAATAATTACTAATCATAAACAAAATTTGGAAACCAAATAATGAAAAAAAAATGATTGGAACTCCAAAACTCATAAAATTATACAAGGAAAATCCTTTCAGATAAAAGTTGATATATAAAAAAAATTCAAAACTCATCAAATTAATTAATTTGTTTAAAAATAGATTTAATAGTAATTTAATAAGAATATTTAATAAATTTTAAAAATTATAAACTGAAAAAAATCTCCCAAAAAAATTTATGGAGTAGAAAACTTCGTATCTTAAAAATAGAAAAACTTTTGAAAAAAATGCAAAACTCATAAAACAAAAGAAAGTTTTCAAAACTGATTTAACAGGCATTAAATAATAATAATTAAAGAATTTTAAAAATTATAAACTCAAAAAATCTCCTCAAAAAATTTTACGTAGCAAAAAACTCTTTATCTTGAAAACGAGAAAAATTCTAAACAAAAAAACAGAACTTATAAAATGAATTGAATTTTGGAAAACTGATTTAATATGAATTAATCAATAATATTTCAAGAAATTTGAAAATTATAAACTCGAAAAAAAAAATTATCAAAAAAATTTACAGAGTAGAAAACTCTATAACTTGGAATCAAGAAAATTTTCAAAAAAAAATGTAAAATACATAAAATAAAATGAATTTTGAAAAACTAATTTAATAGTGATTTAATGGAAATATTTAAAGAATTTTGAAGTGCAAATCTTGTGAAAATTCCATCGAAATTTTAGAGATAAATGAAAACTCATATTTCGTGACTGAGAAAAAAAATGCAAAAATACATTGAAACTTAAAAAATGAGTTCAATACAACATATAGTCCAAAATAGTATTACTAAAATAAAAAATGTAAAATTTTGAAATCTAGAGTAAATTTAACTTGAAAAGATTTCAAGAGTATAATACTCATGATATTGTGAAAAATTCAAAAATAATTGGCAAAATTGATGACTTGACACCTTGTGCTATAAAATGCCACTATGAAATTTTTATTGAATATTTTTTTTGTATTTTGAAATGCATATTGGCATAAGTACTGCATAAGTGTCAATAAAAATATACAATGATCAATTTTTTGAGTTTTATAAAAAAATCTCAAAAAATTCATAAAAATGAGAAATTTGATTATGATATCATCTGTAGGAATGATTTTCAAAACTTGATGAGAAAATATTTAAAAACAAAATTTTCCTTTTCAATATTGATCCTTTTATCCAAGATCGATCTTTAAATGGCACTTTTTCAGTTAAATGTCAATACGGCCATCTATGTGTAACAGAACAAGTTATAAAATTGTGTAAACTACCCAGGAAAGGTTAACTTCTATCAGCATAACAGCTATATTCCTGGTTACATATAACTGGGGCTACTAGAAAATTGATCTAGACGAAATTAGGTGTCTACATGTATTGATACACAAGGCCAAAATTTGCTTATTTCATGTCATCTTCACACTTTCATACCATGACACTAAAATTAGTATTTGATCATGACTTTGGCCTCAAAAATCATTCACAATCAAATACAAATTCATACAAATCATATGGACTTCATTTTTAGGCTTAAACATTGTGTTTTAATATTTTTGAATAATCCGTTAAGCATGTTATAAGGGCATTTCATGAAAAAGTATGGACTGATAAAGGGCAACCTTGACATTACTCATAGTACCACCCATGCATGGTTTATAATTACTGCCAAAGCTATGTTTCAGCCAATAGAATGTTAAAACGTTTCTCCTTGGTACCATAAGTCTTTATTTTGTATACCCCAAATGACCCAAATGCCTTACTTTTCTTAGGTTTTTAAGGGCTGGCAATGAATCCTATATAAGATATGTTATGAGTTCAATCGAAAAAAACCTTAGACATTTTTTACATCAGCCTTTACACTCTAAAAATGCTCATTCCTGTACTCTCCCCTAGCTTCTCTAAAAACCACCCTAAAACCCTTCGAAACCACCATTCCTCACAAAACACCCCTCTATTAATATAACAACCCTCAAGTTCATTCTTAGCCACCTTTTCTTGCTAGAATCATAGCAAACGAAGGCAAAAAAGTAAGCTATAAGTTCAAAGCATTTTTTGCTCAACATCATCAACTAGGTCTTTAAAGATTTTAGGATATTGTTTTCTCCTATTCACTTAGTCGTTTTTGCATTTTTATCATTTTAGTGAGCTTTAACATGCTGGCCATGACCTTGTCTTAGGATTCTCATGCATTTTGTGGCCTTGCATATGATAGACTTAAGTTGTTTTGTTTCTTTGTTGACCCTCTATCATGTTTTTTCATTATAATGATCTTATTTCATCTTGATGATGAGTTTTGATGCTATCAAAATATTCCAACAAGCATTTCTTCTCTGTTCAAGTATGTTTGTATCATTTCAATGGCATATTTCTTGATGTCTTGCACTTATCTTCATGCATTCTCATGCTCGTATCTTTATATTTTGTCATCATTTCCATGCCTAAATGTCATCTTTACATATTTACACATGCCTACCATGTTT
>JBBYHO010096532.1:0-44197 GCA_038382025.1 Adansonia gregorii | reverse complement strand
AGTCAGGACAATATTTTAAGTCGTACGCACTCTTAGATCTGTGAGGATCCACCCTGGGGTACGTCGCGACACCATGTAGGGACTAAAATGAAAATTTTAAAAGGTTTAGAGACTAAATATCGAATTTTAGTCTTTAGTGGTAAAATTGTCATTTAGCCACTTTTAAAGATTTCTACTATTTTTATGGCCTTTCATAGGGATATAGAAATTTTGAAAACTTTTTGTATTTGTTCGGTCTTCCGAAGAATACAAAATGTAATTTTTAAAATTTAGAGGTTAATTACAACTTTTGCATTTAAAGTCAAAATTAAATTTTAGCTTTTCCATTTAGACTAAATTTGTCTACTTTTTATTATTCTAGTGTCTATTAGGGTGTCAGGATACTTTTACGTTGAAGGTATACCTTAGAGGCATTTTGGTAATTTTGTTCATCAAGATGCTTTTATGCCAAAGGTGAATTTTTAGGATTGGTGCAACCTTCTTAAACTATTGTAAGGTCTATTAGGCTTACAGAAATACTTTTATGTCGAAGGTATATCCTAAAGGCATTTTAATAATTTTACTTAAAATCAAGTCCTAGATAGTAACTGGGATGCTTCTATGCTAAAGGTCCATATTTAGGATAGGTTTGTCAGTTTATCATCATACTAGTGTCCGTTAGGGTGCCGAGATACTTTTATGTCAAAGGTATAGCCCAAGGGTATTTTGATAATTTTTTCTAAAATCAAGTCCTCGATAGTAACTAGGATTCTTTTATACTGAAGTTGTAAATGTAGGATAGATTTATCATTTCTCATCATTTTAGTGCCTTTTAGGATAACCGAGATACTTTTATGTCGAAGGTAAACCTTAGGGGCATTTTGATAATTTTCCTTTGAGCCAAGTGTTAGGTATTGACCATGATGCTTCTAGACCAAAGGTGCATATTTAGGATAGGTTCACATTATTAATTTATTTTTTAGTCTTTTAGGGTCACTAAGATACTTTTATGTCAAAGGTATATCTCAACGTCATTTTTGTAATTTCGTATTGAAACCAAGTCCTATGTGATTACTAGGATACTTTTGTGTTGAAGGTATACATTAGAGTTAGGTTCATCATTTTAGATCATTTTCAAGTCTTAGGTCATTTTATTAATATTTATAATAAAATTAGAATTTTTTAAAATTAAGTCTTAGGTCATTTTATTAATATTTATAATAAAATTAGAATTTTTTAAAATTAAGGCAACATCTCCGATGTTAAAATAGTACATGGAATTCTTAACAAAATATGCCAGAGGTTCCACAGATTATTTTAATAATGAGATATATTTTTCATAATGACAGTAGAGATTTTTCAAATTTCAAAAAAATAAAACCTTTCATATTCCATCGGCTCGCCGTGGGGTATGAAAGAGAATGGTCAAAATCTTCGCGTTCTCTTGGTTCCCCAGGAGGGTATAGAGGACATTTTTTTATTTCTAAAAATATTAAAACCCAACTTTCACAGAATAATAAATTTTGTTTCATAAAATTTCATTTCTAAACATAAGGGAATTATAATTAAATATAAAATATTGAAACTGAATAAAGACCAAATTTACTTAACACATGATTACTAAGGTAACGATTGCCGGGCATCACGAGAATGTTAATCCTTACTTATGATTATAACTAATCTTGGACCTTTTCACAAGATCTTTGGTATAAGTGCAAACCTCAGAGTTTATTTTTATGGGTTTCGTAATCCTCTCAATACAAACTTTGGGAGGTGTCTAATCTTACTTGGCTAAAATAAGATTAGTAGCGACTCTAAAATAAATGGTTGTTTCCTAATGACTATTTAGAGAAGTTGAGTGAGCAATTTATCTCGACGATTCAGTCCTCAAGCATAAATAAAAAATAATTTTAATAATGAAATGGTTCCTAAAATAAAAGAAAAAATAATGAAATATTTAGGAATAATGGGTACATCAGCCATTTTTAGTCAGGCTTGGCAAGATTCGTATCTAGGCCATGTTACGACACCTTCAAATAGTTCTCTTGTCAATTTTAGTAACGCCTTTTGGTATTATTGATATGTGATGTATTGAAGGGCATCATGATACCATGGCAAATTTTCTTTCTTCCCTTCTATATTTAACAATGTGATAGAGTTGTATTAATGCTCATTTGAATGGGAGCAACATCCCATTCTCGATTAACTTTGAACATGGAAGATAAGGTAGCCAAGGCATCAGCTACTTGGTTCTCTTCTTGAGGTAAGTACTGAAAGCTGATATCGTTAAATTCTTTCTTAAGTTCTGAGAGTAGCTTTTCATAATGAATCAGTTTAACATCATATGTTTGCCATTCTCCTTTTAGTTGGTAGACTGCTAAGATTGAATCTCTAAATATTTGTAGGGTTCCAATACCCCTTTGAATGGTGGCTTAGAATCCCATAACATAAGCCTCATATTAAGTTGTATTATTGGTGCAATCAAAGTTTAGTCTTATAGTAAGTAATTTCGATCAAGCGAGATCAGGATTAGCTCAATTCCATGCCCTACAGTGTTCAAAGTTCCATCAAAGTACATTTTTCGAGATGAACTGCATTTAATAGTGTTCTCTACCATGGATATGCATATCAAGTCTTTGTTCGAGAATTCAAAGTCCAAAGGTTGATAGTAATCTATTACTTGACTTACTAAGAAATGTTTAGTGGCGATACCCTTGATGGCTTTCTACTTCACAACACGATATCATACTTGGAAAGCAAGACTTGCCATTAGCTAATCTCCCAGACAAGGTGGGAGCTTCGCACAAGTACTTGATAGGATCGAGTTTGGTAATCAACCACATAGTGTGGTACAACATATATTGCACTAACCTCCAATCTATCCAAGCTAGAACACAACATTATTTCTCCACTGCTGAATAGTTATTCTTGAACTCCATGATTTTCTTGCTTAAGTAGTAGATAGCCTATTTTTTTTTACCTGACTCATCATGTTGACCTATTACATAGCCTATCGACTTGTCGAGAACTAATAAGGTATAGAGTCAGAATTTGACTTGACACTAGTGGTAGAAGTACTGGAGGGTTCAAAAAGTAGTGTCTGATCTAATCAAAGGCTTCTTGGCACTTTTCATTCCATTCTTTGGGATATTATTTTTGAAAAAGCTGAAAGATTGGATCGTATTTGTCAATCAGCTGTGATATAAATCGAGTTATGTAGTTTAACCTTTCAAAGAAATTTCTTACTTTTTTTATGTTCAAGGTGATGGCATATTCTAAATGGCTTGACCTTATTAGGATTGACTTTTATTCTTTTTTTGCTCACAATGAAGCCTAATAATTTGCCAAATGTGATGTTGGATATGCATTTTGCGAGATTTAAATTGAGCCAGTATTTGCAAAGCCATTTAAAGTGTTTTCATAAATTAGCCACATATTCTGAATGGCCGTAATTTCTTTAAGCTTGAGATCATGGAACAATGTTACCTATGCCGTTTGGTAAGTTAACCCAGTGTCCTTGAGCCTAAAGGGCTTTACTTTGTAGCAAAAATTGCCTCACATGGTCAAGAAAATGGCCTTTTCCATGTTTTCAGCTGCCATTAATTTAGTTTTATCTAAAAAATCTATCCTTGAAAAAAATTAGTTCATTTTTAGTAGTGTTGTCTATAGGGTATAGATATAAGGCAAAGAGAAATTGTCTTTTGGGCTGGCTTGATTTAGATCCCTGTAATCTTCACATATTTGCACTTTCCTATCCTTTCTAGGAATTGGGACTATATTGGCTACCCATTCAAGATATTTGGCTACTTCAAGAAATCCTACTTCAAATTGTTTCTCCATTTCTTATTTGATCTTCAGAAGTATTTTGGGTTTCATCTTCTAAACTTTTGTTGTATGCGCTTACACTTAGGTTTGAGGCAAAGTTTATGGACCACAATGTTGGTGTCTAATTTAGGCATGTCCTGGTAGGACTAGGCAAACACATCCTGATACTCTTTGAAGAGACTTATCAATTCAACTCAAGTTGATGATTTATAGAGGTTCCAAATTTGACTTCTTTTTTAGTCTTCTTCTGTTCCTAGGTTTATCGTTTCAGTGGGTTCTTTTTATTTATTTTTTTCTTGTTCAATTAGTCTCAGCAGGTCTGGAGGTATGAGGTTCTCTTTAGAATCCCCTTTAGACTCAACCTCACCAGTGCTAATTGGTTGCTCAAAATTAACATCTAGAGGCTCAGTATAAATATTCATGTCACCTTCATCATGGTACTTGAAAATTATGGAAAATGAACAATATCGGCTAAAAAATATGTAGAAAATGGTCTAAGAGTTGGCAAGAGCTATGAAAATGAAAATGAAAAATGAAATGTATAATGCTTAGTCATTTTCATTGATAATACTTAAGAAAATATGCCCATACAATGGCTTCTACAATGCTTTTGGGCAAAAGCATGCAGGTTTAGTTCACAGCATTACTTTGAAACATACTTGAATAACAAAAGATCTCAGTTTTAGTCCAAACATTCAAAACAAATCCTAAAAGGCATAAACTAATCTTTTGGTTTATTACTGATGTCCCTAGCTTATCAATTGCATTGAGGAGAGATCCCCAAATGCCCTTATTCACTATGACCATATCATTAAAAGAGCTACCATTCATATGTCCTCCTGGACAAAAACTTTCTTGAAGTAGTGGAAACATCATTAGTTCATATCTCATGTCTTGCCTCACCAGAAGAGCTATCTTTTTCTCATGATTCTTATTGAGCTTGTTTGCTTTTCTAATATGTAATCGGCTTTAATCCTAACCCTTTTTTATTGATTTAATTAACAATTTTTAAGGTTTTGGCAATCCCTTAGAGGTGTTTTTTGAGTCTTTTTCCAACCCAAGCATATTTATTGATGGCTAACTTCAGACGTATATAAGTACTCTTTAATAGGTAAGGCTGAAGCATTGGCAACCTTTTCCTAACATAAATGGCATTGACAAACTTACAGGATTAAAATAAAGATTTTGAAACATCATCATTTGGCTTGATATATGAGGCATCAGTTGAGGTAGCAGTGATGATATCTTCTTCTCTTCCAACACTGATGACTTTGTTTTTTATGACAAATTTCAACTTTTAATGTAACATTAATGGCATTGTCCTCGTAGAGTGAATCCAAGGCTTTTCTAATAGGTAGTTATAAGATGGAGCAATAATTATCACATGAAAGTCTACTTCATAAGTGCATGGCCCAATTTGGAATTGAATGGTAATGTTTCCCACAATGTTTCTACAAGTTCCATCAAATGCGAACACCACCTTATAACTATGTTAGATATGAGATGCATCAATAAGGAGCTTGTTCAAGCATGATATGGGCATTACATTCAAAGCTGACCCATTATCAATAAGCATTTTAGCAACATACTACATTTCTAGCATGTAGTAATGTGAAAGGCTTTATAATTTCCTCTTCCTTTACAAGGGATTTCATTGTCACTGAAAGATATATGGTTATCTATAGTGATGGTACTTACTAAGCGATCCAACTAACCTATTAGGATGTTGAAAGGGACCTATGCCTCATTTAGGACCTTGAAAAAACCATTTCCGTGAGCTTCGAAATTAAATAATAAAGATAGCATAGATATTTAAGTAGGCACCTTGTTTAACTAATCTTCGATGCTATATTCACTACGTTTAATGAACTTAAGCAATTCCATAGCTTCTGTCTCACTTATTGGCTCTTTGAGAGGTATCAAATTTGAGTCTTTACTTGCAAACTTCGATGCTTAAGGAACAGAAGTAGTAATCTTTTGTTGAGTTTCACCTTTTGATGTATCTGGGGCATAACATCTGCCATTCCAAGTTAGATGGCTTACCCTTGAGAGGACAATGTTTGCTGTTTGCTAATTAGATTCTCCAGTGATTAAAGTTTTTCTTCCATATCTCCAAGGAACCATCTTGTTATCTTTATAAGGGAAAAGAGATGGAAGTTGAATGATCATTTTCAGTATTGGCTAAACAGAAGTAGTTTTTATTTTTGATCAATTGTCAAATAAGATTAACATCTTTCCAACTACATAAACAGGATTGCTATTATCTTTTTCCATGGCATTGATGGATGACATCGTATTTCTTGATTAGGTATGTGGGGCTCACTTTCTGTTGTAGAATTCAATGTTACCCTCATTCATCATTTTTTAAACCATGGCATGAAACTCTTTACGAGTTTGAAGAGTGTGACTTTAGATGATGTAGAAATCACAAAAGTTACCAGTTCTTGCGTTTGTTCTTTTGGTCCCATTAACTACTTCAGCTTAACTGGGATTTGCTAGATAAATTCATTAGTGTTCTCACCTTTTTTAGGTTTTCTACAGTCTTACAGTTTTCTTCAATGGCCATTCTTTCCGTATCATATTCAATATGAACTTCGGATGAGCTACCTCTAACATTGTATTTTGACTCTTTCCTAACCTTAACTTTTTCTTTTCATTTGCTCTTGAGGGCATCCTTTTTTGTTTAATTCACATTTCATGGCTTTATCGATCATTTCACCTAATATGACCGTATCAATAAAATTCTTTGGGTGGCTCTTTACTATCTTTCCATAGTAAGGGGCTTGTAATTTATGATAAATTTGACCATCATCCCTTTTCCTGTTAACAAAGGATGAAACTGGGCAACCTCTTTCATCCATCTCAAAGTATATTGCCTGAAGCTTTCATCAACTCTCTTTTCCATGCTTATAAGAGAAAGACAATTTGAAATCCCATCATCAATAGGTCTTTCCTCATCTAGGGCATTAATAGACAAACCGATGTGCTTGTCTTATCCTCATAAAACTTAATCTCGAACTGGTCCATCATACCTTTAACCATCTAGAAGAACGATGGGTAGTGCTAAGGAACATGCTCTTGATTGCAGTGACACTAGGATGGTTCAGTGGCTTTTATACTTTGGTTTTTAGTGTCTGATGGTATTCTAGCTTTCACAAAGGCTTGTCAAACCTTACTCATCAAGGTTTTGACTTTTTTAATGTTCCTTTTGACCCAATAACCTTTTTCATCGATTATTACATTTATTTTTGTTTTTGCGTAGTTAGGCAGTGGATTGGCTTTAACATTCGGTGTAGCCTTTATTCGACCTTGATTACGCCTTTTTTCTAGCAAACCTTATACCTTTCTCTTAAATGAGGGCAATTCTTAATAGAGTGACCTTGGCCCAGCATTATACTCATAATAGGCATTTTCTATGTTGATCTTGGGTTTATGAATATTGGAGCCACTATTTGACATGCTAATAGATAAGAATAAATCTTTTTATGGGAGTAAGGGAGTGGCTTAAAGTGCTCGCTTTTTTAGGTGCTTGTTGATTGTTTAAAGCTTTTACATTGTTCACATTGCAGGGTTATGTGCTTTGGGTCACATTTTGAATGGTATTTGATGCAAAGCTCATTGTTGGAGCAAACTCGACTGAATAAACTAGCTATGGTGCTGGTGAGTAAGGGTCAAAACCAAGATTCAACATATTTGAGAGGTACACAGCTTGCATCAGATATGGATTTCAATTAAACCTAGCATGACTTTCACTAGCAACATTTACCTTCTTCTCTTTACCCTTATTTTTTAGCTTTTTGATTGACTCAAATGATTCTCCACTGGATATCTTGCCACTTTGGATTGCACCATTGATCATTTCACCCGATATAACTATATCGATGAAATTTTTTATGGCATTTTCCACTAACTTATCATAGTAAAGAGCTCATGGGGTGCTAATAAACATGACTGTCATTTTTTTCAATCATAAGAAGATGAATAGCTACCCTAGTCACACTATTCTGAAAGTAATGAATTAGCAGTTTCTCTTATTTTATACTCAGCTATCTTATGGTAGTACATGTAAAGATAGGCAGTGGGGTTTGTAGTCCCACTATACTTTTCAAAATTTGGTAGTCTGAACGTAGGTAGGATAATGAGGTCGGAAACAATTCCTAAAGATTTTGCATCTATAATCCCAAATTTGTCACTTTCTTCGATAGCTCAAAGGCCTTTTTCTAGTGATTGATAATTGTTTAAGTCTTTATCATTTTTTTGTGGATCTCTTTGCTTTTTCTTATTCGATTTGCTTATCAAGGTCTAAAACTGTAGAAGTTAGCATTAGAGACCCTACACCTTAAAATCCTTAGACCATATAGGATGTTGTTGCAAGGTTTATGTAAATGAATGGCTGAGTTAATAGGATATTTGTTACCAAAGGATGCTATCCATGCAGTGCCCCTTTTTAAGCATTGAAGGCTTCAATACCACCATTTAAGTTACTTTCAAGATTAATTGGTTCTTTTCCCATGTTAACTGTGCTTGTTTGCCCTTTTTCTTTCCAAACCTTGAATAATAGCTTGGTTAATTTGGCAATCTGAGCTTGGAGTTCTTCGTTCTTATGGAATGATTACTTTTAAGATTCCCTATACATGAGTTAAAGTGTTCCAATACATGCTTAGTGATTATTTTCCATGGTTTTCTAACGATTATGAGTGTGATAATAATGACAAACTATAGATGCTATGTTTTAAAGCACCTTTACTTTAAATTATTACCGGATTAAACTTTTGTTGTGTGTTATGAGCATGTTTGAGACAAAAATGAGCATACGATTATATAACAATTAACATGAATACACAAAGCAACTAAAGAATTAGATTAGTCATGCATGTGGGAAAATTGGACTTAGGGAACAGTTTTATCAATATCATATTTTCCTAAAGCAACAAAATATCCCTATTACACTTGATTATATTTGAAATGCCTAACATAATTATATTGCTTGATCACATGCTCCATAAAGTAAAACAATTTTTGTTCATGGGCTCTGATGGGCAAGGTGTCATATGTCAAGGATCGGCTACGTCCATCATGTTCTCGGCTTCCAATTAGGCTACCCGAATATGTTCAATGAGATGATGCTGATGCTTCTAATAATTTTGGTTTGCTTGATCAACCACTTGTAGCCATTCTTACTTTCGCTGTTCGAAGACTCTTACTAGTTCATTAACTTGGTCTGGACGAGCTTGAAGAGAATGGTCTCTTGAATTATGAGTGTCAAAGTCTCATTTTCAGCTTGGTTTACTATCAAATCCTTGACTCGAGCTTCTAGTCATCCATTCCTCTTTTGGTAAGTTGATGTGAAGGCATAGGTTCTAATAAGATTCTCCCTATTGACCTTAGATGCTTCTCTCTATCAATGTAGTTCCTCTTTAAGTGTAGCAATTTTTACCTTCCACCTAACTGATGACTTACCAAGGCACCAAGACTTGCTTACTTTCCTAAGGGCCACATATCCTTTCCTTAAACTCTCCAGATCCTCTTTAAGGTGGTTTTTCTCTTTAACCATCTAGTTTATTCCACTGTGCCGAAGATAGAGGTTTATTTCCAATTGACTTTTTTCTTCTTTTAAATAAGTGATTTCCTAGGTGAAGGTTGCCCTTTCTTGTTCAAACCTTACCTCACTAATTCAATCTCAAAAGGAAATTCATCAATTGGTATTTATGATATTCCAATAATAGATAGAGGTATGAAGTCATTGATGTGATGGATCCTTCACTTGTCATATCCCAAGGTTATACTACTACCTTTGCATACAACAGGTGTGTCTTAAAGCATGGAAAGCTAGCTGACTTTTAACTTGTAATCATAGGTTCACCATAGTTGAAATCCCATTACTCCAGGTTTTAGGTGAAGGGGAAAATTGTCAACATTGAAATTATTATAGGACTAAGAAAAATTGTAACTAGTGTTCCCTATAATCCTAAGAGTAACACATAAATGTAATTTTCATATCGGTATATGATTACTTATGGTGAAAACCAAAATGCCTTCCATGTCACCTCTTTTCCCCTAAGGTTTAAAAAGTTTAGGACCCATTGTTCTTCAGACTTATCTTATAGCCATTCTCTCTCGAGGACTTTGGAAATAGGGCTAAAGTTAGGAAAGAAGTTGTATGAATCCTCTTTTTTTCAAGACATAAGTGACTAACAAGCCAAATGTGAGGAAATGGTGCATATCTAATGAAGTGACCTATAGCCATCTTTTTGCAAAAGCTGAGAGCTCAAATAGTTTCAACAACGATGGCCGATGCAGGATTGATATGGCACAATATGAAAAAGAGATCTGCTACTATACCTTCAACATAGCCTAATGTTTTGGAAAATATGACCAAACCATATATTGCCAGAGCATAGATATCTTAAACTTTTCAAATATTAATAGTACTTACCATTGCCTCTTTCCAATTAGCCCATGAATGCACTCATTATTCCCTATCATCTTAGTATGAGCCTTAATCTAAGACTTTATTGCCTTAAGAATCTGAGCTAATCTTTTCTTGAAAATTGGTGGATGCAAGGCATCATAATATATTCTATCAGTCTTAGCACTTCCAATGTTGAGTAACGTGGCATATTCATCAACTGTGGTGACCAAATCTTCATGATTGAAAGTGAAACATCAATATGTTGGGTTCTAAAACTGAGACACTACTTACAACATACCACCATACTAAACCTTCATGAGCAAAATGGCTATATCTCCGTATCTCTTGGTGAATAATTCCTTCTCGGTATTATCCTAACTAGTCCATATATGCTTTAAACCATGCCAATCATTTTGATGGTACCCTATCCTGATCCTTTCATGCATCATTGAGATGCATCTAGGTTTGAGAACATCCCGATCTTCATGCTTGTGGTGCTAGAATCATTCTCTCCTCAAAAGGCTTCATATCTAAAGTGGACTGTTACTGTATGATAGAAACCCTACAATAAACACTGAACCATTGGCCAATTATCCCACAATGATGCTGATTATGATGAAATGATGCATGCATCAAACCAAGAAAACCAAAGGAACAAGTTCATGATTGCATAAAGCAATAATCAAAAAATAAGGGTATATATAAAAAAATAGCAGTGAAAATGCATCATGAAAATTGCCCTGACAATAAGCAATATGATATCTATGGGCAAACACAATAATGTATAACAAATGGACAATTTAATAGCATGTCAAGGTTAAAGACACCTTTAGCAAGTTGGGATGATAACTCATAAGGATCGGGCTAACTAATTAAGTGGCAACTTTATTCATTAACAGCTATGATAGGTGCACGTTAAGCTGTCATTTGGACAACATGATGGCTTCTTTTGGTCAAACATGATTTTGTTTTAAATATGGCATTGTAGGTGACAACATTCACTTGTCATTACCCACTTATTAAGGATGGTTAGCCATAGAACATCACATCATCCCCTAAAAATGATTATGAAATAAAATAACAAATATGGCAACAATGTCTATTATTACCTGTATAACATCGTGTATAAGAGCGAAGGTAAGAAGTGTTTCCTCGAGTGACCCTATTCCTTGGGTTATTTTAGCAACATTGTAGTTTGACATAGTTTGGCTCATAAGGTTCACTATATGGGTTTAAGCAGACGCTTAAATTGCTATCTAAATCTCCCTTTCACCTGGTAAGAATAGCCAAGGCACCCTGATCCTAGGCCCATTATGGGTTTGGTGGAACGGTTTTGATTTGGTAGAGGTATTTCCTTATACAAATATGGAAGAGTACTACGAGAGACATAAGTAATTTACTCCTCGAAAAGTCTTGCCATGCCTATGCAAAATGATACTCATGAAGGCGAATGGCTCACTTTTTCCTAGTAATTAGGACCATAACCTCACCATGGTGTTTGGTGGGAGTCTAATGCACGTGCAAGTGCACAATGTGTGTCGAGGAAACAATCAAACCTTTTGTTTTACCCCCATATTATCATACTTATTTGAGTCGATATTTATTTGGAAATGAAATAGTCCCTAACAATCATAAGGTAAAAACCATGAAAGATAAAAAATTAGTAGATAGAAGTGAAAGTAGATTATAACTAAATAATGATGAAATTCAAAAAAGCCAAGAATCGATGGAAATGTACCTAGTCGTAAGCTTAACTTTCTAAAGCTTCTCCCAAGCAAAGTTGCCAAGCTATCATCACATGCCTTCTTTTTTCTCTCTAGATGATCCAAAATAGGTGCATATGACTTAAAAGATATATATGGTGTTTGGTCAGAGCCTTTGAGTTATCCCTTGGTTGAGATTTGGATTAGGTATGATAATATGAAGGGGAAAGAGATTGTTAGACAAATCGCTTAACCGACTAATTTTTAAAAGTTACCATGAAGTAACCATAAATTTAGAGTCGTCACCAACCATTTCGTGCTAGTAATGATCAGATGCCTATTAGACACAATATCTCGAGTTACGAAACTTAAAACATTAATTTTCAGGTCTACAAGGCCTAAAGATTCGTTGGTTGGATTCGAGAGTTAATTACACGTGGGGAAGGATTAGCACCCCCATGCCCAAAATTGGTATTTGCTAAGTATATCTTGCTTTGGTTTTCGTTCAATCGGTTCCATTTAGTCATTATTTAGATATAATCCTCTTTAATGCATAAACTTTATGGAAATTGTAAAATCAGGTTTTAATAAAAAATTTATATTACCTACGCATTGCAGGGGTATGAGAAGCATAAGGATTTTCTATAAAAAATAATTTTTGGATTAAATGTTAAAAATTAGGATATTCTTGTATTAGGCACTATAGAGATATTGACATGGAACATCGCTTTATAAAATTTTTTTAAAAACAAATTTTAAACATGAATGCACGATAGTCACTACAAAAAGGAACGTTTTAGTAAGAAGAACAAGAATATAATAATTTTACAAACATTCATAAACAAAATTATCATTAATTATTGAAAAATAATTAGGATAAAAATTTAGAGACATCTTTGGATTCGGTGGTAGTTTAAGGGATGAAAAAAGGTTTTTATCAAAATAATCCAGGGTATTCGAAAGAGAAAAAATTTTTGGATTTTAAGGTAAAAGCAGGGTTGGAGTATCTTTTCAGAGAGTTGGTATTGGAGTATCCTTAAAGATAAAGATGTTGATGCTTCAAGAAATAGTTAAGAATCTCATCTAAGAGAGGAAATTTAAGCTGTTAGTGAAAAACGGGTTTGAAATATCTCCTTAGAGTGGTAAGGTTGGAGTATTCAGAAGAATTAAAATTTTTAATGATTTAAGAAATAATTGGAAATCTCAAATAAATCTAAGAGAAGAAATTGTTTTTTATAAAAATGGGGTTGAAGTATTCTGTCGAAGAGATAGGGTTGGAGTATCCCCAAGAATGAAATTTTTTATCAAGAATCTTGAATAAATCTGATAGAGAAAATTCAAGTTTTTTAGTGAAAAATGGGGTTAGAGTATCCCCTCAGAGTGATGGGGTTGGAGTATCCTCAAAAGATGAAAAATTTTGGATTTTTAAAAGAAATGGGTATTTTAGAGAAAAAATGGGTATTTGATTTAAATATACTTTTGTCTTAAGCCATGATCCAAGCCTAGAGGGTTTGTGTAGTAAGGGAATTGATCAGATGTATTTCAAGACATTCGAATGTCTCTACAAAGGCACTTTTGGAAATTGTGTTAAAATAGAGGACAACATTGCATCATTTTTCTTCCTAAAATTATTTCACGTTTATTCAATGGCTTATGGGGGTAAATGAAGTACCATTAAACAAGTGACTTGATAAAGATTAACATGAAATGTTTTAAAAATACTAGAAAATCACTTTCTAGGGAAAATGAATTTTTGAAATTAAGCCTATCTTGATACCATGTACAGGGGAAAGGGTGTGATGGACTTGGAAAAATCATTCCAAACTTATTTAGAATTGTTAAATCACAAACAATACCTTTCCAAAAGTGAATTTTGCAAAATTTTGGAAAAAAAATATTTAAATAGTATAGAAAATAACCTGATAGACCAACATGGTCCAAATAGAATATAATGCGTTGGTTCTAGGGGGTTCCAAATAGAAAAGTTTTGACAAATCATAATTCCTTCATCTGGAATGATCCAAGGTCGGATAAGACCCCATTGGAAAGGTATTTCAATGTGTTAAGGGAAAAATATTAGAAAATTCTAGAAAAATCATCTATGATTAGAAAATCATTTTTCAAACTCAAACTACAGTGTTGCTAGAGCAAAAGACTATTTGATTTTAAAGGTTTCTTAAGGGTCAAATTTGAGTTATAAATGGTCAAATGTTCACAACATAGGGAAAAGAATGACACAGGCATCACAAGTTCATTCCAAAGTTTTAGAGTAGTTTGAGATGATGAAATAACCCATTAACCATGCTACTGTGAACATGTTAAACTTAAGATCCAGACTTAATATATATTTTTTTTAACAACTAAAAGCGTCATTTTTGTTTGAAAAATAGGATCTTTAAAATTATTTCACCATGATCTATATCTGAAAGGTTTAATTTGTTACCAAGATTGGAAGACCAATTTTATAAAAACATTAAATCTATGCTATTCTTCATCTATTGGAGCTAGCAAAAACTTAACTTGGGGTTTTTTTTGTTGAAAATCAAAGTTTTAGCAAACAAGCAAGCACCTTAATAGAGATTTCATGAACAAAATACAACATACACAAAGATAAATAGGGATCACACATGAAAACACACAAAGATGACATTTTAACATGGAAAAAATGATAAAATATGCAAAAATGTGACAAACAAGATGCACGAAAATGAAACTCCACAAGTGGCATCAAAAACTATGGAAGATGACATGGATGTCTTTAAGTAAAAAAAGCATGCTGGAATTTTCAAGACAGCATTTTTGTGCTACGAAACTCTTTAAAATACAAGAAAATGCATGAACATACTCAATACATGTTAGGAAGAACATTCAAGCATGTGATGATAGGTGAAACATGACAAAATATACATGAACAAGCAACTGCCTTGATGACAGAATAAAAAGGAAAATGTTTGGCTCACTAAATAACATCAAAAAACATCGAAATCCTAAAACTACCACAAGCAAGGCAACAATAATCCATGAAGATCTTTAAAAGGTCATTGTAACACACTAAGATGATGACAATGCTGAAAAACCAAAGGATATGCAAAGCAAAGTGGAGAAAATATACCAAAGTGTCAAACTTTAGACTTTTTCTATGAGTAGTAACTTTAAACTCACATTCTTCCTTCTTTCTGGAGTTAAAAAACCAAAAAAAGATGGAAAAAGAGGATTTTTAGTCAAGATATGGATGAAAGAGATTTTTGTGAGGAAATATGAGTGGAATTTAAGGTTTTAAAGGATTTTGCTAGTGGCTTTGAGGAGTTTTGAAAATAGAGAAGGGTTTCTTAGTTTTTGGTGGTTGGGGAATATTGAAAGAATGTTTAGAAGTGGTGTTTTCTCTGGCTAAAATGCTTTTGGTAGGGTTTCTCTCTAGTCTCTATCCTTTTTTTCTGGTGTCCCTTCTCAGCCGAGTCTAAGATTAGCATATAGAGCCATTGACCATGATGACAAAAAATGTAAAAAAAGTAATGATATTTTGGTGTTTTGGTGTATGTATCTCATGCAAAATCAGCTATTGCACTAAGCTGCCCTGCAAATCCATTGGTTTGCTCAGTAAAATAGTGGATCAAGGCTACTTTAAGTAACTGAGCATTGAAAAAACTCAGACTTACCTTTTGGTAATTTGTATAATGTCATGAAATGTCCTTTCTGACTAGTGATTTGGGCCTTAAAATTTTAATTAAATCCAATCACAAGCCTAAAGATGAAGCATGATAAGAATTTTGATGATTTTTGGTGCAAGGAATATGTTTGAATTGGATTTTAAATTAATAGTGCAATTGGCAAAAAAATGGCTTGAAATAGGCAAAATGCCTTAGTGTATGGATGTAAAACATTTTGGATCGATACATAAGGTGATTTTTGCTTACGAGTATTAATACAATGAAGTACTTATCAATACTAAGAGCCAACAAAGTTTTCAATCTCGAGACTTAGAGGTACCTATCTATACTTCATGGACTTGTATCAATACTTAAACATGTGTATCGATCCATTTGGCCAAAAATCACAACTTTAGCTACTGCTAAGATATGTATCGATACAAAAATTATGAGTATCGATAACTATCACTAGGTCTCGATACCAAACCCTCTTGTATCAATACAATATGTGAAATTTTAAATTTTTGGCTACGTGAATGCTTCGTATCAAGACTTATGCACTAACATGACTTGCACTTACCTTAAGTTCTTTAAATACCTCACCATGGTCACAAATAGTGAAAAACTAACTGTGAATGATGACACCCCATATAGTGACTTTCAATGCCTCATTTTACATTTTTCTCTAATACGGCCCATAGGCATTTCAAACCTTCCTAAAAAATTTTTTTGCTTAATGTTGTATTCCTAATAGTGCTCGACAACATAGCACCCAAAAATTATCCCTATTTTTTTTCATTCTATCATCTTTCAATTATGCCTCGGGATGCCAAAAATTAGCCCAAACAAAATGAGGTGTCTACGATGCTATAGACCACTAAGATCTAATTGTCCATACAATTCTTCATGAAGGATTTAGGAGAAGCAACATTCATGTTAAGAATTAAGCTCTATACAGATAGATCGAAACGAATGTTTGTGATAAGGATCAATTACCTTGTAACTGATAATATCCTCTAGGAGTTACAAATTTTCATAACCCTCTCAGATAAATCTTTGTAACCCTAAACAAGTATTTATAGCTCCTATAACCCCTATCTAGGTTTAATTTCTTGTCTAAAATGTATCTCTATGAAACCAATATAAATAAGGGTTATTCCATTGTGTTCAGAGCAAGAAATAACAAATTCTCTTCTTTTCAATTAAGAATAATTTCTCTCTTTTAATTTTTATTCCATTTTTGGTATCAAAGATAAGTTCCAAAGACGTGGAGTGTCTAAAAAGCAACCTGAAGTTGAAGATTTTGAAGTAGTCTGACAAGAGTCATTACTGTTGACTTCAAAATCATAGTTTCGATCATTTTTCAACCAAAAAAAGGTCACCATCATACTTAAGAGGTCAAAAAACCTTGGAATGGAAAGTTTTACGGCTCAAATAATCTGCATGCACCTTCACACGTCATTATCGAAACACTACACAGCGGACACGCCAACCAAAGTTTGAAGACGACCATGTCATCTTCACTGTAGCATTGAGGTGTCCAGTCATTGACACATCAGCCATTAACCAACAACCACGTGTCCATTTACCATATAAGCAACACAGTCATCGCCACATCATCCAACCATCATCCACCACGTGTCCTTACAGCCATATCATCTTTCAGTCAATATAAATGTTAAGTCATCGCCACGTCATCCAACCATCAACCATGACATGTCCTTATTGCCATATCATCATCATCAAAGTTAGCCTTGTTGTCTAGTCATCGCCACATCATCTAGCCATCATCTACCACATGTCACTTTTGCCACATCATCAAGTTAGCCTTGTTAGCCTTGTTGTCCAATCATCACCACATCATCCAATTACATCTGCCACATGTCACTTTTGCTATTTCACCACCCAAGTCACCTTTATTGTCTAATCATCACCATCTCACCCAATCATCACCTGGCACGTTTCTTTTTTTGCCATGTCATCACTCAGTCAGCATAATTTTCCTTAATTACACTTTAACCCCTAAACTATCTAAAATTACAACCCCTTATCTTTTTAAAATTTCTTATCAGCCCTTAAACTTTTCAAAATTACAAATTAACCTTTAATTGCCTAAATTCCACTAAAGCCTTAAATTTCTTAAATTTTCATTTTGACTGTAATTTTTGAACTTAATTTCTAATTTCACCCTTAAGCCATAACCCTAGCTTTCACTAGCCTACAATATGCCTCCAAGATGAAGATCTGTGCATGAAGTTGAGATAAAAGAATTGAGACGACAAGTTTAATTACTAAAAGAGATGGTGAATGTCCAACAAGCCTGGTTGGATGCACAAGAAAGGTAAATAGAAGATAATTCTAATAGTAATGACACTTCGTCAGCCAGTAATCACCGACCTCAAAAATTGACAATCCGTAATAGCAATATCAAAGTGAAAATTTCAAATTTTAAAGGGAAGCTCTAGCTAGATGAGTTCATAGATTAGCTCCAAACTGTTGAATGAGTGTTCGAGTATAAAAAGGTGCAAGAGAAATAGAAAGTCAAGATAGTCAAAATTAAACTCAAGAAGCATGCCTCCATATAGTGGGAGAATCTTAAGAAGAAGCGAGAGCAGAAAAGAAAAAGCAAGATTCGAATGTGAGAAAAAATGCGATGCGAGCTCACACGTAAATTCCTTCCTAAACATTATTATTAAGATTATTTTATTCAACTACATATCTCTGCCAAAAGACTCTGTCTGTAGAAGAATATACCAGGAATTTGAAAAGCTAATGATAAAATGTGATATCCAAGAAAAGGAGTAAACAATAGCCTGCTACCTTGGAGGATTGAACACTATTATTGCCCATTAGGTCTAGACAATACTAGACTTTAGATGATGTTATTCGTTTAGCCATCCATGTTGAGAAGCAGTTACCCAGAAGACCTTTTTACCAACCTTTTTCCTCTGCCAAGAATCCTTCTGATGTCCGTAGGACTCTAGTTTAGCAACCCAGCTCTTCAAGTAAGCCTTCAGCTAAAGCTGCCAGAGAATCCAGCTTAAAGCACCTAAGTGCTTCAAATGCTAAGGGTTCGACCATATTGCTTCAAAATGTCCCAACTGCAAGGTTGTCACCATTATTAAAGGAAAAGCTTATATAACATTTAAAGAAGGAGATGAGTCAGTACTTGATGACAAAGAGCCCATATTTCATGAGGAGCTAGTATTTGATGAAGAAGTCACACCTGCTGACCATGGTAAAACATTGGTGATCAGACGAAGCTTGCACACAGTGAAAGCAAAAGAAGAGCCATGGCTATGTCATAAGATTTTCCACACCTGCTGTACTACCTAGGCAAAGTTTATGATGTAATCATTGACAATGGAAGCTGTGATAATGTGGTGTCCAAATACATGGTGGAGAAGCTGAACCTAACCACCCAAGTTCATCCACATCCATACAAATTACAATGGTTCAACAAGGGAAATAAGGTAAAAGTTTTTAAATGATGCCTTGTTTCTTTTTCAATTAGCAAGAAGTATCAAGATGAAGTATGGGGTGATGTTATTCCTATGGATGCTTGCCATCTTTTACTAGGGAGACCCTGACAATATGATCGCCATGCTCTACACGATCGTTATGCGAACACTTATTCCTTTGTGAAAGATAAAGTGAAAATCAAGCTAGCATCATTGCCATATAGTGAATATAACCAAAGCAAGAATGAGTCCAAGCTGCTAGTATCCTTAATTGCCAAGGAACAATTCAAGGTGATGAAATTAGAAACCCAAACCATGGGATTGGTCATGTTGCTTAAATCAAATGAAGGAACCACCATTCTGCCAGAAATTTAATAATTGCTAGTTAAGTTTCCAGATGTCTTACTGACCAAATTCTACCTGGACTACCATCCATACGTGATATCCAACACGTAATTGACCTTATTTCATGAGCAATAATTCGTAAAAAACTGGCTTACAAGATGAGTCCCCAGGAACATGCTAAAGTTCAACGACAAGTTAAAGAGTTGTTAAAGAAAGATATGATCTAAGAAAGTGTCAGTCTCGATGTTGTGCTCGTACTTTTGGTACCTAAGGAAAATGAAAGTTAGAAAATGTGCATCGATTATCGAGTAGTTAACAAGATCACCCTCAAGTATCAATTTTTGATATCACAGCTTGATGATATGTTGGATCAGCTACATGGTGCAACCTTCTTTTCTAAGATTGACCTTCGAAGTAAGTATCATCATATCAAAATTCAGCTTGGAGATGAATGAAAGACCGCCTTTAAAACAAAAGATGACTTATATGAATGGATAATGATACCTTTTGGGTTAACAAATGCCCCTAGCATATTCAGGCACCTAATGAATTAGACACTTCGACCTTTTATTATGAAATTTGTTGTCGTTTACTTCGATAGTATTCCTATCTATAGCAAGAACCTTGATGATTACTTAGAGCACCTATGGCAAGTATTCCAGACTTTTCGAAAGTAGAAACTCTATGCCAACTTAAAGAAATGTTCTTTCTTAACCAATGAAGTGATTTTTCTAGGATATATCATCACCACTAAAGTTGTTCTAGTTGACCTAAGCAAGATTGAAGCCATCAACAATTGGCCCATTCCAACATCCAACATCTATCTAAGATGTTCGAAGCTTCCATGTATTAGCTTCCTTCTACAGGAGATTTATCATGAATTTTAGCTACATTGCCACACCACTTACAGATTGCATCAAAATAGATAAGTTCCAAAGGATAAAGTACGCTCAAAAAAGCTTGGAGGAATTGAAGAAGCATTTGGCAAAAGCCCCCACTAACCCTTCCAAATTTTGACCAAGTGTTCAAAGTCAGCTGTGATACTTCCAACACTGGGATTGGTGCCATTATGAGCCAAGAGAGACATCCAATCACCTTCTCTAGTGAGAAGTTAAAAAAGGCTAAACTTAAATACTCCACTTATGATAAGGAGTTTTATGCCATTGTTCGAGCTTTACAGCATTGGAATCACTAGTTGCTAAAAAAGGAGTTCATTGTATATTCTAACCATGAAGCCCTCAAGCATCAAAATTCTTAATAGAAAATCAATTGTAAACATGTCACTTGGAGTGAAATTTTTTAGTCTTATCCATTGCTGCTAAGTACGAGGCGAAAACCTTGAATTTTTTAGCCAATGCACTTAGCCGACATTATACTTTGTTAACTACTTTTCAAGCAAAAGTTGTTGGGTTTGAATTTATCAAAGAGCTAAACCAGGATGATCCTGATTTCCGTAAAGCATCGACTTACACAGAGGCACAACCTATTTAGCGGTTCCATAGGCGTAAGGGTTTCTTATTTCGAGGAAAAACTCTTTGCATTCCTCAATGCTCATTATGAGAAGCAATTATCTAGAAGGCCCACAACGGAGGACTAACAGGTCACTTTGGATGAGATAAAACTGTGGCCTTAGTCACAGAAAATTTCCACTGGCCTAAGCTTAAAAGTGATGTCAATAAGCATATTGAAAAATGTAGAACCTATCACTTGACTAAGTTTAAAAGCCAAAATACAGGATCATACATACCTTTTCCTGTTCTAGATACACCTAGGGAAGATGTAAGTATAGGTTTTGTTCCTAGAATACCCCAGAACCAAAGACAGAAAGACTTCATAATGGTAGTTATGGATAGATTTTTGAAGATGGCACATTTTATCCCATGCTATAAAATAAATGATGTTGTTCAAGTTGCAAACTCATATTTTAAAGAGATTAGTCATCTCCACAATATTCCAAAAACTATCACTTCTGATTAGGATGTCAAGTTCTTAAAGCCACTTTTGAAGGACCCTATGGAAGAAAATAGGAACTAAGCTTCAATTCAGTTAGTGCTAGCCATCCTCAGACAGATGGACAAATTGAATTAGTTAACAGGATTTTGGGAAACCTACTATGAAGCTTTATCAAGAAAATTTTGAAACAATAGGACTTTATATTCGCATAAGTTAAGTTACCTATAATAACTTAACTAATCAAGCTACCGATAAGTGTCTATTTGAGGTGGTTTATGGCACGTATCCACCTAGTCCATTAAACTTAACCCTTTCATCTGACCAGCAATAATACAGTGCGGATACGGGCTAAAGGGTAAAAAATATCAAGAAGTTGCATGAATAAGTCTGAGAACGAATCCAAAAACAAAACCTAAGATACAAGGCTAAATGTGACAAGCATAGAAGACAGCAAACTTTTAAAGCAGAAGACTTGGTATGGATACACTTGCAAAATGAACGATTTCCAAACCTACCAAATTCTAAGTTATTACCTTGAGTCGATGGTCTATTCAAAGTTGTGCAGAAAATCAATAACAATGCATATAAAATTGAACTACTAGACGCTTATGGTATCTCTACTACTTTCAATGTTGCCAACCTTTTACCATACTTTAAGGACGATGCTGAGTTTGACTCGAGGGCAAGTCCAGTCCAACCTAGGGAGAATGATAAAGATCAATTACCTTGTAACTGATAATATCCTCTAAGAGTTACCGCTAGAAGTTACAAAATTTCATAACCCCCCTCTAATAAATCTTTATAACCCCTAAATAAATCTTTACAACTCTTATAAACCCTATCTAGGTTTGATTTCTTATCTGAAATGTATCCTCATGAAACTAGTATAAATAAAGGTCATTCCATTGTGTTTAGAGCAAGAAATAACAAATTCTCTTCTTTTCAATTAAGAGTAATTTTTCTCTTTTAATTTTTGTGCCATCTTAATCCTTACACATAGATAAGAAATCTAAAAGGTTTAAGATGGAAAACTTCAAGAGAGGAAATTTGTCTATGGTCCATTGTATACATTATTCAAAAGTGATATATCCTAAAACATCAAATAATAGGGCATGAATGGATGAGATTCCATATGCCTTGGTAGTTAGATCCATTATGTATGCCATGTTATGCACTAGACGAGATGTACCATATGCTCTAAGTATGACAAGTAGATACTAAAGCAATCTTCGTAAGGGTCACTAGACTATTATGAAAAATGTCCTAAAGTACTTATAAAGGACTAAGGATATATGTCTAGTTTATGGAGATATTGATCTCCAAGTTAGGGCATACACTAATGCAAGCTTCCAATGAGACTGGGATGATTTTAAAACACAAAGCAGATTTTTATTTACCCTTAGTGGAGCTATAGTTAGTTGGAAAAGTTCTAAACAAGCAACAACTACAGATTTAGCAACCAAAGCTAAGTACATCTCCGTGTTTGAGGCAATAAAGAAAACGGTTTAGATGAAGATGCTTGTTGCTAAACTTAGTGTGTTCCAAGAATTGTTGATCTGGTACCTTTTTACTATGATAACAATGGAGCCATAGCTCAAGCTAAGGAACCCAGGACTTATCACAAATTTAAACACGTGTTGCAATGGTATCATGCCATTAAGTTATCATAGAGAGACATGACATTAGTATGGAACAAGTAACAACAAAAGATAATATAGCTGATCCATTCACTAAGGTTCTACCTAGCATAAACATGATCATCATATAGAAAGTATGGGTAGGCAATTGGTTTCAGTGTTAGTGGAGATTGTTAGTAAAAGCCCTGCAAGCCAATTGTTATAGCTTATAAGGAGTTAAAATCAAGTGATTTTTGGCATTCATATTGGAAAACAAAAGCATATTACACAGCAAAATTTTAAATTTTTAAATAAATCATACTAGATCATATTGTCATATACAATAAAACAACATAATTAATTACCTAGATTGCAGTTGTACAAATGCCATCCAAGAAGTCATAAAGTGTAAAAGCTTCAACTGACTAGCCTTCTTTACTATTCTCTAATTCTCAGAAGGTAGAGTGTTTGGACACTCTTTGTCACGATAAACTTTGGATTCGTACAGCTTAATTCTCCTTGCAAAACCACTTTGTGCCAACAGGTTTATAATCATGAGAGGCTGTGATAAAAAACCCTAGGTTGGCACAATGGTTTTACTTAAAACCCTAAATTATTGCTTCCATTTACATAAAGTAACAAGGTGGCCCTATTTTTGTAATTTTTATTGAAATAATTATTTTACCACCTCTTTCAAACCCTAATGAGGCACCAACCACTAGTGTGGGCGTAAGCATCAAATTTGGCTAAGCCTAGTGCGCTCATATCTTATTTCAAAAGAATATATTTTAAAGAGTTTAAGTTGTTTAATCTGAATACTTAATATAATTAAGATTAAACTATTAATTTTGTTTACTAGATAACTTTTCATAATTCCAACTCTAATTCAAAATAAAATCAAGGTAACTTTATTTTAACAAAATAATTATGTAATAATTATCAAAATAAAATTAACCATAGTAAAATAATTAATTTAATTACAAATTAAAAATAAATAAATAAAATAATATTTATTAATTTATTTAAAATATTATTCGTATTTAATTCATAAATAAATGTTTCAACAATAATTCATAAATATCAAAGTAATTATATAAATAATTAATATTTCATATATATTTAATTTAAATTTCTTTCTATATTTATCAAAAGATAAATAACACCAAAAATTATTTTTCATTATTTATAGAAGAAAATGCCTACATCCTACCACTTCACCGTGTTGATAATCTTCCGACTTCGGGTATTTTGGTCAATAACCATCTATTAAGGAATTATGTTAAACTAGTGGAGGGACCAATTGACATTTATAATTAGGCTACAATAATCTATGTATTAATTATTCTATATCGAATAAATAATCACCTAATTTTTAATCTTAGAGTCATACTACTAAATACATAAGTTTGCACTCTTAATTATCTACTATATTATGTAAACTTTATAAATAATCTTTTAGTCCACTGACCTTATCATCTATGTAATACCTTCATATGATATCTATGATCAAATTAAGGTTTAAGGTTGTGCTTATTTGATCACTTTATTTCATTATACTCTCTATGTGAAAATCATTATTTACCACATGTGAACAATTGATCATTTGACAAACAAATGATTGAGGCCTTGTCCATTTTCACTATCCTATATGATGCCTTTTAAATAGATAACCTTAGCTCTTTATAGGAGCTATAATTTCATATCTATAAGTAAAGCTCCCATCAAGTATAAGTCATATACCTAACGAACTAGTCTAAAAGCTTACTACTTCAAGATGCTTTACCGTTTAGAACATTAAAGCATATAAGTTATACACATGGAGTCAATTATGTACTTAGGATTTAGGTAATTACACAATGAATGTCAAAAGTGAATTAATCTAAGTAAATAAACTTATATTGGATTAATTACACATTTTTCTAGCCCGATATATCACCAACTTTAGGCAATATATCTATATCTCTACTCAAAAGTCAGCCTACTCCAGATGGCCAAGACAAGCCATCTCTTTAGTTCTATTTAGATAACATAATAGCCTTACTATGAGTTAAGTGCTCACATTAACCTCATAGAATACAAACTATGAATTTAGACTACTTACTTAAAATGTTGTCTTCCAGCATATAGAGTCCATTATATGCAACATTCTAACAGTGCAGACACATGCAACCAATGAGCCATATTTGCTTACATTTACTTTAAATGTAAATTAAACGAGGATAAATAGCAATGATGTAATGAAAAACTCGAATATATAAATATGAATAATTAGTTTAAACTATTAGAATACATCATAATATCTTTCATCCTTAGGGAATTCCTAATAATTTAAACATTATATTTTATTAATGTTAATGAGGTATTTCTCATAAGATGTTTTTTGAATAATTATTATGAAAAATCTTATAAAGATAAAATCCATGAAACATATTTGCCTTGCAAAGGAATTATAATGGGTTACAATTATAAGGTTTTTATGCATCAAAACCACATTTCTAAAACCATTCCTAGTCATTATATTGGCAAGATAGGGTATTAATAATGCATAAATACTGGTATATGATAAGTCTCTGTGCATATGATGCATGCAATTGATCTTATAAGTTAACGCATAAAGATACTTAGGGATATCATATCTATACTTGCTATTAGAAGAAGTTTACTGAACATGACCCGTTATGAGAGTTCCATTTGGTATTTCACTTAAGTGTCAATGGAAAATTCTCTCATGGGTTAATATGTAAGTGATCCTTAAACTTGTGACATTAAGTCACCTTGTGTGTGAAATATCATACTTAAAAATCATCATAAACGAGTTCACAATGGATGAATATCGAAATAATGGTGGTTTGAGGTATGATATGAAACATACTAAAGGTGAATGGATGGTCTAAAAGGGATTCATCACCTCAAGTGATTTGAGGGGACATATCTCACATGTACTTAGCTAGTATTAACTTAAAAACCTTAGCCAAGGCAATATTGGTTATAAAGTTAACACATAGGGGTTGTCTATTAATATGGAATGGGCCAAGAACAGACATTGCACCATGCTCTTATGAGTTCTAAGATATATGGTGAAAGGATTAAATTACGCTAAGATGCTAAACACTGAAAGGCTTGTTAAAACCATATTGACTAAGACCTGCATGATAGATAGCCATGATGCATTACTAGATGCCAATCATGGTTTACAAATATAAATACCCTTAGTTAGGTATTTTATATTTATTACTAACATGATAGGGGCTTAATAGGTCATACACATATGGGTCATTAGTAAAAACTAAATTGAGACTAGGTTAACATATCTAATATAAGTAATGGTTGCTTAGGCCTAATTTTAAGGAGCACATTTAGGCTAAGGCAAAATTGTAATTTCTGTAAAATTAAAATTTTAAACCTAACTATATTAGCTTATGGTTTTCATTCATAACATTAATTTTGTGAGAAAAATCAACTAAGAAGACGCTTAGACAGGAGTTGGCAATATCCTTCCTATAATTTTGTGGGATATTACGCTAACCCTGTTAGTACAAGAGAAAATCGTTTTGCTTCTTTCTTTTGATTGTTGAATCAAAGTCTTCTAAATACAAGGAAGGTTTATTGAAACCTAAGCTGCTAGCACCCTTCCAGTAACAATATGTCTTCCTTATTTAAGGCTTTCTATTACACCTATGTGGATAACTGTTAAAAGTTGGATGCTTGGACAATTTCTGTTTGCATAACTGAGCACAGTGCTTGACAACTTATAGTCATAGAACATTGAACAGTGGGTTATTTGAACCTTAATCTAAGATATGACAACTTCTAAATTTATTTGTTAGATAATTAGATAAATCTAATTGATCAAAACATACATGCTGATCCTTAAAGGAAATCTAGATATGGTTATTTCTCTTAATTTAGCGAAGCATGTGTGGTTAAATTTTGAGAAAATTTTTTGTATAATGTTTAAGCATGTAGTTAAGATTTCCAAAAACAAAAATTGACAATCCAATCCTTAAGGCCCAAAATAAAATCCAAAAGATTTCATAAAGCTTAATTTAAAATTGGATGATTTTTTTGGAGCCAAAATCAGGGCCAAATTCATGTTTTAATGCAATGGTGCGAAAGGGTGAAAAACATCATGAACTAGGCAAAATACGCAGGATGTATTGATGTATCGAAATAATTAGCAATGTTACCCAATACATTTCAATAAATTCTATTATTGTTCTATACATTCACTTATGTATCAATATATTTGCCTAAAAATCATGATTTTGTTATGACATTACCTTGTATCGATACTATTGGCAAATATATCTATAGATTGAGTTAATGTATCAATACATTGCTTTTTGTATCAATAAAACTAGAGCAATTTTGAATCTTGATGACGTAGTACATGCAAAATGTGCATTTAACGTTGAATCATATATTAGAACTGAATGGCATAGTTTAGTTGTCCTCTGAAATGTGAATTTAATGTTGAATCATATATTGAACTGAATGGCATAGTTTAGTTGTCCTCTGACTATTTCAAGTCTGATTTAGCTACATTTCAACGAATGGCAATTTTGAGTTAAAGTTTTTGCATAGAGCCAAGATATGGCCCTTTGGAGTAGAGGATTGAAGAAAACTCTTTCCCAATGAACTCCAACCTCATGTAAGTATTGAATTTAAAAAATCATCAACATATAAAGATAAACACAACAAAAATAATAAATATAGAAATAGTAAGACTTTCTTACGGATTTTTAGGGAAGGACTTACATATAATAAATAATGAAATATTAAATCAAAATTAATTATTGATTGATCAAAAGTTACCTTAAGCTAAGATGTCAAAATCTAAACACTAAAGCACCAAGAAATCTATTTCTTAAAAGGTTCTAGAAGACTATAAGCAACGCATATGTCCTTCCTCTACTAGTTATTCACACAAGTGACTATTGAAACCTTCTTGAGGCTCGATTATTCTCCAGTGCTATCTAGAAGAGTTATCAACTCTTATCAAAAAGGTGAATTTGAATCTTAAATCAAACTATAACCAAAAAAAGAGAATGGAAGAAGCTTACACCAAGCACAAAATTTATCAAAAATTTGGAGCAAATTAGGGTTTGTGTTTTGGTTAGAATATTTTTCTTAAAAACTAAATTTTATGTTATAAAATATTCTCTCCAGATATTCAATAGCCTCTTATCTAAAAATTAGATTAAAATTCTCTTTTACACCCTTTAAGCCATCATATACGTATACATATTAGCTCAATCCTACTTCTAATCAGATTTAGAACAGCATAGTTTTGACCTAGTTAAAACTCCCTAAACAAGTTGAACTTATTCTCATTCTTTTAGGTTAATTAAATGGTCAGCTACTCATTTCTTTGCCTTAGCTGAATTTCCCTTTCTTATTGGGCCAATCATGTCGGCCCAACAAGCTTGGGCTACAAGTATGGATAATAGTGCAATATAAGGGTTTTTAGGCCAAACTTGTGCTTTCATGAATCCAAATAATATTAAATGAATAATTATAAAATATTTATTTAATAAATATTATTTAATCTAAATAAATAAATAAATAATATTTATTTAATAAATATAATTATCAAATAATTATAACATATTCAATGAATAATTTTGAAACATAAATTAGCTAGTATATACACATCTCTGTGGATTTTATCACTATAAAATCCTTAATTTTTTAACTTGATTTTAATATTATTTAGTATTAATTATCAAATAATTAATATTGCAATAATATTAAAGGGATTATAAACAAATTATTGAGATAGGAAATTTTGATTGTCAATCAAATCATGAGTCTAGGTGAAATCCTATTTCAATTAGAACTAGTGTTTGTCCACCTTTAAACTTCATGTCTCGATTTAGACATTATTTTAATTAGAAAATCTTATTATTATTTCTTAATTAGACATCAATATCTTGATTTCACAAATATGATTTTGTCTCAAATAACTAGCTCATTCAATTAAGTTCTTTATTTAAATTACCTTTTATTTAATTAAGTCATACTTAATTATACCCAGATTTAATCCAACAATTCAACCTTATTGTGTGTAACCCATTAGGTTCCCAACATGTTGGCAATGAACATAAATAATCTCATAAATCATGTTCACAGATCAAGAGCAAGATCTAGCAATCCATGATGACCACCCAAAAGTTGAAAAGTTAGTGTGACCTTCAGAAACCTTTTAGTAACTAGCCTATCAGTGTTGTGCAGTCTTTTCACCACATGTTGACGATAAGCATGGTATAGTGTCACCCAAACCTCTATCCATATTATTTTTACAACTCATGGTTAATGTTCATGGATCTATGAGGAAATATTTCTTATATCCAAATATATGTTATAACCATAGACTCTAATCTAGTTAACCATAGTTAAGAACACTTGAGATATGTCTCCAATGTTACTTGAAGTAGTGAATCCTCTCTGGATCACTCATTCATCTACCATATGGCTCATGCTATACCTAAAATCACCGTATCATATGCACCCATCTATTATGGACCCGTTCATGATGGAATCAAAGCATAACACTTCTCGTACGAGATGACACATTTGGGGACTCTTGTACAAGATTGGCACATTAGAATATATTCGATAGACATTTGACTTACTTGTACCAATTAGAGCTTTCATTCAGGCCACGTTCAGTGACTTGTTTTCATAAAACAAGCACCTATATGCTATTCCCAAGTATCTCGTATTCTTTAACCTCTATGAGATCAAAGGATTGCATACATCCCATGCTTGAAGTCTTAGCATATACCATTCATTGTCAATGCCTCATTTGGACAATACAATGACTTAGAACATTTTTAGAAACATGACTTTGATGTATAAGAATCTCATCGTCATAACTGATTTACTAACTTTGCAAGGCCAGAGTGTTTTAAAGGTATTATCCAATTAATGTTTGTATGAATGTCAATCATGCCATTCACATAAAGGAAAACCTATGTTTCTTTAATTTAGTAATGTGTATGTAGTTATTTGAGCATATATCCCAACTCCCAATTCGATTGGTTCAAAGGCATACACCAACATCTCCCACTTGCACTTAAAATAATCACATTATTTTTGGTGTCTATATGTTAGATAATATGTTAATTCATCTTTTGATAATTTCTATTATCAAGATCACAATAAGACTTTGATTTCAACCATGTGGCTCAGTTGTCTAACAACTATTTGAATCATTTCAAATAGCCTAATAACTATAATTCAAAATTAATCATTTTCACAAACCTATAATGAAATGATTTGTTTTATATCTCATGAATATAAATATATAATCACTCTAGTTTGGAACTCTTTCCAAAATTACATCCAAGTATGTATAACTTTAGTTTGTCACTATTTCACGTATATTAACTTTTTATATCCCATGAATACTCTTATTACGTCTTGCATTTTTCATGAACATTAACCTTTTGTAATTCATGAATACTCCTACCAATCATAGTAAGTACAAGACCCTTTTTGTGTGGAATTCAATCTTAATAAGATTTAAATTTCAAGTTGGGCTTAAATTAATCAATTAGTATAATTTGATAGACCATGATGTAGAAGACTTCTACTAAAATTTATGCAATAAAGGAAATCAAAAAGCATGTTCAAAACATTTATCCCAGAACTTCCTAAAAATCAATCCATTAAGCCAAAAACATAAAGATCCTATGTTTTAAATAATAAATCATAACATGAAAGTTTTCAATACCTTCCATGCATAGAGGTGCAAGCCTATCCGCATGATCCAAGTTACCTTATTCACCAATAGTCCATTTTCATTTATCTTTTTCCTTGTCTTTATTATTGGTCCCTATAATATCTCAAACACACTTAGTACCAATAATCAGGTATTATATACCTAAGGAAAGTAAATAAATTTTTGAATTTATACTTGAGGTAGAAACTCTCTTTTGCTTTTTATCCTTGACTAATTCAAAGTACTCTTTGTAGTTTCTCTATTAGTGACTAGGTTTTTCTCAATGATGAAAGGTACCTTTATTAGTTCTATCCTTAGCCTTTACTCCACTAGATGGCTTCAAAATGTTTAACCATTCTTTTTCAGTTTCTTTTTCTTTTTAGTTTTCTTAGAAGTATAAGTAAAAGTAACCAAGTGGACTACCCTTCCAGTGCTAAAAGACTTTTCTGCCATAAACAACATGCTCAACAATCCCATAAAGGGTTTTTTTTAGGTTATTCATGTTGAAATTTAACACAAATTATGAAAAAACTTGGAGGCAGAAAGGAAAAAACCAGATCAATGGCTAATTCATTATCCATAAACCAACCCAACTATTTAAGATGAATGGTTCAACCAATTATCTTTGGCATATAAGTTCTGACAGACATACCTTCAGATATTTTTATTTGGAACAATTATTTTAAGATGTCAAACATCTTAGTGTGCCTTTCCTTATCGAATAGTTCTTTAATGTTTAAGATGATGTCTGGAGTTTCCACGCCCTCATGTTGCTTTTGAAGATCAAATGCCATGCTAACCATCATTACACATGTGGCCTATGTGAGATCATCTTTGTGAACTCAGTAGGTATTTTTCTCCTCTTAAGAATCATTAGGTCCAAGCTCTTTGGGTACGAGCTCATCGAGGACATATGTTTTATACTCTTATGTTAAAATGATTTTAACATTATGGAGCCTGTCAATGAAATTCAGCCCAGTCAACTTGTTAATATCCCATATGTTACATGGTAACATATTAGAAGTTATACTTTTTGTTTATATCTTGTATGAAATAAAAACATATTTAATGTCAATAACATACATATAATAATCATTTAGTTAGGTTTTAAAACTAGAATGATTATTTCTCATTATTTTTGCATAACTATAACCCTCAACTATAATTCGAGAGTTTCAACATTTAAATCCTCTTAATGAGCTAGAACCCCTTTTATCTTTACATAACCTTGAGTGACTTAACAAATCATGCAAGACTAATTGAGTATGTAACTTAATTGACCAATTGCATCCTTATCCAACTCCTAGATTAGTTAAGTAGTAACCCTTTATGTAAATATATCTTATGTATTTCACCTAACTATCGCCTCTACTCATAACTCATGTCATTCATGTAGAAGGGACCTTTAATGACTTAAAAAATTTCCCTTGGTCAGAACTCGAGTATCATGTTATAAATAATGGAAGATGTCTAATATGTTAAGGCATGGACTCAATATTTTATAATGGATTTCTTTAGTCACATTATTATTTAAGTCTCATTGATTTAATTTTTGATTGCATAAGCATTTATTGCAAGTGCATACATATAACATATATATATGTATAAACATAAAATAAATATATCATATGCAATCTACTAAAAGGATTATGGACTTTCATCTAAGCTAGTTTCCTCAAGCCATTACGAAACTATGTGGTCAATTTCCTAGGGATACCAATAGTATGATATATAAGTCTTCATGATGATCACCTTGGACTTTATCTTGGTGCCATCTCTTTTGCATCTTGGAGTTCATTAATTCTTTAATACAAATCTCATCCTAGATCTCTAACTATGCAACAATTACGTGAGTTTGAAGAAACTTAGAGTTACACTTGAGAAAAGGTAAAGTCAAAAGAGAATTTCATAACCCAAGATAATAAAGAGGTAAAGTAGGGTTTGTAGACCTTATTTAAAAAATAAATACCAAAATAAAGAAAATTAACCATCCATGACCTAGTTAAACTAAAGTCTAAGTCCATAACCATTCTTCATGCTTTAACAATTATAGAATAATAATTTATAGCTAATATCACTTGGTAGTCATATGTAAACAATGCATGAAAAAAGAAATTTATAACATTTAACAAAACATCTATAAGAATTGGCCATAGTGATGAAATACATTTAATCCTAGTCTTAATCCGAACAATTACCTAACTATTCAGCGATTTGTCTCAATAAGGACAAAACTTTATTTGCATGCTTAAATTTAGGTTTCTAAAATTAACATATGTAAAGAATTAAAATTCAAGTAATCTATTTAATTAAACATTTTAAGAAAACAAGTTTCTAAATCTTAATTCTTTTAAAACATGTTTATTCAAAGAATCCTAGTTGAATTGAAATTCTTTAAATATTCCTAACTTTTAGGAACCAAGTTCTATTGTATAACTATTTATCTAATCCAACTTAAACTCTCTTATAATTTAAGGAATCCAATTCCTAATTATTCGGAATTTCACTCCCACTAGAAAACCATTTCCAATGGATGTAGGATTCTAACAATTAGTGCCTTCAGTTTTTGGAAATCTTTTTATCCCCACCATTAGCCTTTGACTGCCACTATTAGATGATATTTTAGGGCTCTTTCAGGTGCTAGAAGATCAGATTAAGTGCCGCCAAGAACTGATGCAAGGCTGTATTCAAGATGGCATCTTTCTTGCTCCAAATCGCAAGTTACAAGAAAACTAGAAAGTGGCAATACCTTGCCACAAACCTTAATCTTGATGCCTAACTTTCCACACCTTTGGAGGATGTTTATAAACTGATTTTATATGCTGGAAAATCATTCAGTATGCTGCCCAAGTTTGAACCAAAGCAGCAAACTCAATGGCAACAAATTGCCATTTAGATCACAAATCACATGGATACACCCCATAGATATGGCAACATCATGCCTTGATTTTTAGCAACCAAGATCCATTCAAGAATCACATATTCTTTGATTAACTTGCTGTTCTAAAGTGCAGCAAACCCATAGAACTTTTCCAAGAAGATTTCATAGTGCATAGGAAGAAAGAACATATCCAACAATAGCTAAAAATACCATACCATGCAATTTCATCAAGAACATTCAAGATTGTATTCTTTATTTTAAATTATATATAGTTAAATAAAACATATTTAGTTAAATCAAAATTGAATTTTATGAGTATGATATCACAAAATCATATCATAAAAATCAATTTTTATAGCAGAGAAGTCATCAAAAAAATTTCCTACAGAAATCACAAATCATAAGAATAAGTCTCCCGGTTTCATCAATTCAATGTGCAATTGATCTAAATCAAATTTTTATTAATTATTGGACTTTTTAATAATAATTAATGCACATTGTAAGCATACTATCCAAAATTAAGAAAATTTATAAAAATTATTTCATAAAGTTCTATGGCCCAAAACTTCATAGATCTGTACATGTGACATCCACATTTCAATTACCATGAGTTAAGCTGTACTTACTACATGTAATCCATAACCTATATGCTCATGATACCACTTGAAGGGAACTCTTTCCAGGTGAATTTTTGCCTCATACAAGTATTGGATTTCAAAAATCATCAATACATAAAAATAAATGCAGCAAAAATAATAAACATGGAAATAGTTAACTTTTTTATGTATCTTTAAGGAGGGATTTACATATAGTAACCTATAAAATATTAACCAAAATTTAATCATCTATATAATCAGAAGTTACCTTTGGTTTAGATGTCAAAATATAAAGACTAAAGCACAAAAAACCTAGTTTTTTTAAAGATTTTTAAAGATCGTAAGCAGCACATATGTCTTGCCTATAATGTTTATCCACCATAGCCTTTTCTTTGAGATAACAATGTCCTTTTCTTTATTGCGAGGAGCTAGAAAATATTCAAGTTATTCAAGTTTAACAAAGAATGCGATATAAGCAAAAAAAAACACCAAAAAATAGATAGAAAATAATTCAAGTTATTCATGTTTTCAAGGTAGTTTGCTTGGAAAACTTATGATTTTTGTTCATTTCAAGCATTTTCATACTTTTAGTGAGCTCGGTGATTATTTATTCTCATGGATTTTGATCCATATTGAAAAGCCAAGTATGAAAGCCATAATCAATGTTTCTTAATTTTGTTGTTATACCATGTTTTTCTTGAAATTAAATTGATTTGCATTAATATAATTTATGCTTATTGGTGGAATTGATGTTATTTTTTTATGTATATATTTTTTGTGCTATTTTCCTTGGTATTTTCATGTTGATTGTTTATGAAGCGTGTTTATATGTTTATCATTTTCCATGATTTCTTGCATATTTAAAACTAAGGCATAAATTTAAGTTGATATTCATGAAAGTGTATGAGGAAAAAAATTGTTTTTGATTGATATACTTGTTACCCAAATTTAATGGTGGCCTTTGGATAATTTTCAAGCTTGATTTTATGGTATTTGGACTATTCTATCATGTTTGAAACTTGCAGAGGCCTAAAAATAATTTTCCAAAAATTTTTAGTCTTTCGATAGGTGTTTCAAGCCTTGGCCAAACTAACAAGGATGATTTTGAAATGTTTTTGAATTTTTAGGCTATTTTGTAATTATAAAAAATTTAAAGACCAAATTGCAAAAATTAAAAAAAATTTCAAGGCCATCCATGCTTAGCTGAAGCACTTGTGAACCTTTAGGAGTATTTTCATGCATTTTTATCCTGTTTGAATACATGCCATGCATTTTAACCCATTAGGGACTTTTTTTCAATTTTAGAACGTTTAGAAACTTGTTTGCAAAAAGTGGAAAACATTGTTCCAAGGTCGCTTAATCACGCAAAAAAATTAATGGCTCTCTAATTAATCAAATGTTGTGCCGCGCTACTCCCTTCTTTCTCTTTCTTTGACTGTGATACCTTATCTATGTTGATCTGAGGGACAACATCTTTGAATCCATTTTATGGTTATTTTATTCTATGAGTTCCCTAAAATGTCTTTTCCTTTGCTTCAAACGATGCCTTAACTCTCTAAAGCTTGGCATCCTTATCTATTAGTAAAGCTCGAAACACATCCGTGATCCTTTATCCATTTCCTAGTCTTAGAGCTAGGAGTTTCACATAATATGTCTATCTTGGCTTTGGCTTGGTCTTTAATTGTCATAAACTCTTTGCCTTTGGGTGATTTAGGGTACATTGTTCTCACCTACAAAAGCCTGAATGCAAGAAGTAAACCTTACCTTGTATTAGCTTACATTGCAAGAGTTTTCCATATTAATTTTGACGTGTTTGATATTGGACTATGTTTTATTTCATATAGGGACCATTTTGTAAAAAATAGAAAAGTTTAGGGACCAATTAATAAAGCCTTGCATTTTAGGTTAAAATGGTTATTTCTCATATCAAATTATCGATTTAATGTATTTTGGTCATTTAAGAACATTTCTGGTATGTTACTTTTTTTGGGTTAAAATAATTTTGAGAAATTTAAAGCTATTGGTAATTTTTTCATTTTAGGTTATATTTAATATTCGAGTTACCGATTTAAGGTAAAATTGTTATTTCATATCATTATCGAGTCCTCTAGGCTTACTAGAATACTTCTACGCTAAAGGTACTCTTTAAGGGGTATTTTATTAATTTACTCTAATCTAGTCCTTTACGATCACAAGGATACTTCTATGTTAAAGGTGCATAGTAGGGATAGGTTTGTTCTTTTATGAATTTATTATAGGTTACCATGATACTTTCACATCAAAGGTATACCTTAGGAACATTTTAGTAATTTATCTTAGAATAGAGTCCTTTAAGGTCACTAGTATACTTTTATGTCGAAGGCGCATTTTAAGACATTTTGGTCTCTTCAACCAAGTCTTGTCTTAAGATAAGTTTTCTTTTTTTATTATTATTTATAAAGTCAAAATTTTTAAAAATTAAGGCAATGTCTCCAAGTTAAAATAGTTAGTGAAATTTCTCCCAGTATATGGAAAGGGTTTTGCGGATTATTTTAATAACGAAAGTTGCTTTTAAAATCGATAAAATAGAGATTTTTTTATTAATTTCATAAAAATAAAATCTTTCATATTCCTTCACCACTACGATTGGGTATGAAAGATACTTTGATTTTTGACAACCTTTTGCATTCTTTTGGCTCTTAAATAGGGTACAAAAAGGGTAATGATAAAACCTTTCATGTTCCTTTGGTTATTCGATGGGGTATGGAAGATATTTTAATTTTCAAAAATGTTGAAAACCTGATTTTCTTAAACAAAATAATAAATTTGTTTCATAAAGTTTTATTTTGATATATGGGAATTATGATTAAATATTAGATACAGGGTATCGATTATCAGGCATTATAAAAAAGATTGATACTTGTGATTGTAGCAGACTCTTAAGCCCTTTCACGTGATCTTTGATATAAATGTGAACCTCGAAGTTTGCTTTTAAGGTTTTCATTATCATCGAAATATGAATTCGATAGGTGACCAATCTCACCTAAGCAAAATAGATTGGTGGCAATTCTAAGATAAATAATTATTTCATAAAGACTATTTAGGGTTAAATCAAGTAAGTGATTCATATTAATAACTCGATCCCTAAAAAATAAAAAATAATAATGATAAGGTCCCTAAAAATGAAAAAAAATAATGATATATAAATATATATAATATAGGAACTAGTGGTACACCACCTTTTTAAGTCTGACTGGTCAGGATTCATATCCTAACTATGTTGCGATAGCTTGGTGACTCTATTAGGGACAGCTTAGAAAGTCAAGCCTAAAATTAATCTAATGTTAACTAAATTTTGATTAATTTAGTCTCAGTGGGTATTCAAGTATAATTCTTGGTATTTTGAAAATAAAACTTCTTTTGTTTTTTATTTATATAGAAATTTTAGTTTATATTGTTCATATTTTTTACTAACCCTTTTATTTCCTTTGCAATGTTATTTTTGTAAGGCATTTAGGATAGGGGTTTTTATTATTTTTGAAAATGTCAAGTCATAAAAGGTTTGTTCATTCCTCCACATACACTGTGCATATGCATATGCATTAGACTCTCTTTCAAGCATATTGAAGGGGCATAGGTTACCTAATATTTTAGGAAGAGGTGACATAGCTTTAACTTCTGAGGTTTTAGCCTTTATCTAGGCCAATGAAAGACCTACCAAGTGTAAATTCCTATGCTTGCTCGAGGTGTTAGCCTCGTTACTAGCATGGAAGATACTCTCATGAATTGAACCCTTTCTAACATAAACCCAAGATGGGTAAGGATTATAGTACCTTATTGGTTCTTTTCAAGCTCAGGGAACAATTCAAGAACCTTTTTACATGTCTAACCTAAACTCTATGTAATGAACTGCAAGGGCCTCACCTAGTCAAAGCCATACTCAGTTTTAAAGGTTACTAAATTAGGTACACATAGAGGAATACTTTTAACATTTTACTACTATAATTTGATTTTCTTGATAGCAATAAAGGTACATTATGTTGCTATGATAAATTTTATTTTTATTTTATTTATTTCTCACCTTGATTTACCATATTGTGATGAATTTTCTCAGAGCAATTTTTGGTAAATGCTATTTCATTTTTAATAAAAATTTTTGTGATGAAAAAAATGAACTTCATGGATTCTTTCTTAAGAAAAAAAAAAGAAAAAATAGTTAAAGCAATGGGACATGAGATCTAAGAGATGAAGGAATAATATTCAAACTGACAAAAATTGTCAAAGATCTTTTAGGTGACCCTTAAAAGTCACTAATGCCTTGAAGCCAACCTTTGCCACTTGAAGACTCAAAGAATTAATCAAGCATACTATTAAACAAGATTTCAATCCTTAGCCTATTCACATGATTGAAGTAACACCACCTACAATTCAACACCTATGTAAATTAGCCTACTTTTCAACTTGTTGGTTTTCCCAATACCACCCATCATTTTCTGGTTTCCATACTGAGAAAAACCATGAATGAATCACAACTTCAATCCAATCTTACTAACTTATAAAGAACTATACTCTCTCTTGTTCTAAAATCAACTCATTGTGCTTGTTGACATTACTCCCTATGAAACCCCATATCCAAAATGGTATGACATCAATGCACATTGTGAATACCATGCAAGATTATGGGGCATTCTATAGCAAAAAAGTCATGTTTTCAAAAGAAAAGTTTAAAACCTACTCAATACTAGCATAATCCAGGTTGAATCAAGGTCAAACGATGCTACTAAACTCTTGTCATGTTATTGGAAGCATTAAAATGTTAAGGAGTAATGAAGTGATCCTATAGATAATATTTTGGCTACTTGCCAAGTTTTGTAAATATGACGTTCAAAAAGAATGATCAGTATTTGCAAGGATTCCCTAGAAGCATTAACATAACTAGAAAAATGAACTGTTTGCAAGAGTAGTTCTTTTGTTGCTTTTTCTTTTTAATCATGTAAAGGTGGTTTTATACCCTAAAAATGAATTAATAAATGAGAAAGCTTTAGTTGATAAAACAATGGTGTTGAATCATGATTCGAATTCTTTATATGCATACCCATCCAATAATCTCCATGTTTAATACCTAGCCAACTGCTTGGCACCCAATTTATGCCATTAAATACTACTTTATTCACTCATTCATTCATTTATTCATTTATTCATTCATCCATATATTAATTTTCCATTGATTAACAACCATATAAAGGATGATAATAAAAATTAATGTTGATAAGACACATGCATATTCACGTAAATTGACCTAAGTTAATTCTTTCATTCAAGGTGGAATAACATAGGACCACTAAATGGTAAAAAAAAGACACTTCTCGATAGGATAGGTCAAAACAAGTCCAAAACAATGAAGGGAAATAAGAGCCCCCTACACTTCAAAACCATTTAATGATGTAAAAACCAAAGGAATTTGCAAATAGTCCCCTATTATACCAACACTTCTACTGAGGAATTCAAAGTAATACATGCTAAAAGGCAACTAGCTAATGTTCAAGATACCTAGTCGAAGAAGACACAAAACATGCTTGTAAAGAGTTTGAAATTGGCCATCCATGTTAGTTTTGGTACCTTCTCACAAGGGGTAGATACAAGAAATGCCTTTATGCAAGATGATTCAATGGTCCTTGACTTTGACAAAGAGGTAAAGCCTAAGCAGAAGGGCAAAAAGTAGGTTGAAGTAAAAAATTGAAAAAAAAAAGTTACAGCTTCTTGAAAAAAAGTTAAAAGCCATAAAAGAGGATGAGTTCTATAGCAGTGTTGATATTAATAATCTCAATCTAGTGCTGGATCTGATTGTCCCACTAATGTTTAAAATTCTGAAGTTTAAAAAGCATTGGAAGTTCATATGTCCCAAAGCATATTTGAAATGTATTACCACAAAATGGCCTAGTATACTGAAGATGAGAAATTAGTCATCTATATTTTTCCTAAAAGCCTAACTAGGGCAGCTTTGGAATGGTACTTCCAAGTAAAAAAAGTTCATGTAAGCACACGGAGGATTTGGCACAAGTATTTTTACGACAATATAAGCGCATGTTGAAAATTGCTTCAGATTAGATAACCTTCTAAAACATGAGAAAAAATCCTAACAATAATTGCAAAGAATACGCTTGTAGATGGAAAGATATAGCCTTATGTATCCAACCACCCTTCACTAATAAAGAAATGCATGCCTATTTCATGGATACCTTGCTACCTATATACTATGATAAGTTGGTTGAAAATACTTTCTCTAAGTTTGCAAACATTTTGATTAATTTAGAAAGAAATGAACATGGTTTAAAAATAAAAGGATCATGGAAACCAGTTAGGTGGCATATGTGGGATGAGAAAGTGGTATTATCAATAAATGCTAACGAGTTATAATTGATGAAGCCAAAACCATAAAAAGTTGAGAAAGTAAGAAAATTGATTTAGATTGCATCCTCACTGCTAACCTTCCATCACTTAATGATCTCAATAGGTTTATCCCCATATTTTATAACCCTTTATTCAAACTTTTTTGACCCTAAATGCCTTAAGGTGAAAGGACCTTGGAAATAGTTCAGGTGATTCTCAGAAGTAGAAAAGAAAAAAGATAAAGGTATATCATGCCCTACCTACTTCCTACACCAAACACTTTTCTTTACTTATTTAGAGTCAAATGATTTTTGTTATCCTAACAAAGCCTAGTAAACCTTCTTACCCAAAATGGTACAATTTGAGCGCCAAATGCAAATATCATCAAGGGGTAGAATGCCATTCCATAAAAAACTACAATGCATTTAAGATGAAAGTGCAAGCTTTTAAAGACGCTAGCGCAACAAATTCCAAAGCTGATGGATACCTATCAAGGATGATTAACTTAAAAGTCATTCACTCTATGGTAGTTTGCCAAAGAGGGACAGTTTCTATCTTGACTTTAAGACTCTGTATCCTTTTTTTTAGAAATTATAAATTTTGAAATGACTGAATATTGTGGATCTTATCATAGACCATGAACTTTGTTAATAATGATTTCTAGTATATAGAGTAATGAAAACATTTCAATTTTTTTTATTTGGATAGGTGATCACCATTATATTGAACTCTCGAAAAAAAGTCTTTAATTTTAATTTATATGATCGTCCTAAACATTCAAATATAAACCCTTCGCACCCAACGTTTTTTTTATTCCCTGAGGGTCAACCAAATAAGCTGTACTTTTAAAAGATTTAGATACCAATAGTTTGACATGTGTTAAAATAATGATGGTATCTAAGATCCCTTAAATTTATTTGGATAGCCTTTTTCCCTACAATTTCCATGACAATTCACTAAATCCTTGATTTAGGAAGAATGAGAGTAACCATAAGCCAAAGATACCTTTTCCTTTGGGATAAAACCTTTTTAATCTAATGCTCAATAAACAAAATACGAGATTTAAGATTTTCCCATGCCAATTTGATTTCTTTCTTAAAGGTTCAACTAGAACAAAGATTCATTAGTGGTACAAAGCTGATGATGTTAAGGATCATACATTAAGCCTTTAAAAAAAATTGAATGCAACATCATGCTATAAAGTACTTAAAGTGATTCAAAAGGAAATTATAATCTTTCGCAACAAAAATGCTTGTCAATTCAAATCGCTTTATTTGAAATGAAAAATGGTTATCTTTCCTTATCGTTTCACAAATATAGAAAAATTATCCCATTTATAGTCCCTTTTATGCTTGATGATTTACTCTTTCCAAAAACCTTAGTCAAGGATCACTGTCTACACTAAGAGGGCAAATGAACCAAAGCTTTAAAGTTAGGAGGGATAAATTTTGTTCTAAAGTTACAAAAAGAACAAGTTGGCTGTCACAAGGCAAATTTTGAAGACTGATCAAAGTTCAAATCTTAAAGTTCCTTCAAAATGAAGATTGAAGAAAATAAGACAAAGAAAAATAAAAAAAGGAAAAAAAAATAGCAAAAAGATAAAGAAACAAAGATGTATATTCATTTTAAAAGACATGTTGAATCAAATTTCTTTTAAAAAGAAATGATCCTTATTCGATTACCCTTAAACACTTGATTTGCGTGCATCTATCCTTCTTTTAAACCATGAACCATGGCCTACATTACATACCGACAAAGTTTATTTCAATCAAGCATAGCTATTTAAACTGTTAAGCCATTCTTGGGAAGCTATTTAAAAAATCATCTTTTTGTATAATTTTTGAGTCCTCAAAAATATGAAGGGCAATCAATCAATTAAAAAATAAGAGAAAAATAAAAAAAGTTCTAGGATGAAAACCTAAGAAAGGCAGTTTAAAACAAACTTAAAAGCTCTTGAATTTCTTCTAAACTGACAAAGCTAAGCACCAAAAGAAATGAACTCTTCATTGTTAATTCAAAAATAATCCCAAACCTCTGAAAATTTCATGACATTAGCAAAAGGTTGAATCAAATGCCCAAATATTGATTCCTTTCAAGATAATCTTTTAGAGCCTTCTTGCTCTACCTTAGAAATTGAAGTGTACCAAAAGCCTTCTAAAATTAAACCCTTAGGACTTGATGTTTGCTAGATTAGTTTAACATCTATCGAGCTATAGTATTTAAATATTAAAAAGATGTTATAACTTGATTGTTTGTCTTTCAAGGAATTCTCATAAAAAATATTCACTTGAACTTGGTCTTAATAAAACTTGACATTGTTATACCAGTTTCTTCAAGATAAATTCTAGCACTGCCACCCATTTATGCTTCTAAATTATATTTTAATTATCTTTTGATTTTTTTTCTATATCTCTTAAATCATTTTCATTCACCATTTTTTCTTTCATTCATTTTTCTTTTTCTAGAAAATGCTAATTAATTAAAAGCTTTATGAGTTTTCTAAAATAATTTAAAATTATAACTTTTTTGTTAAAAGCTATTTCAAATATTAAAAGTAAAAAATAGGAAAAAAATCTAAAATTCGAAATCTCTTTACTCACAAAAACTTAAAATAGAAGAAAAACATAAAACCTTTGCAAATCTATAAATATCCAAAGAAGAAAATGACAATAACAAATATACCCTTAACATTTTTAAAATTCAATCCAACTTGAAGTTTGGATTCAATATATTGTGCCTTTAACATTTTACAATTTTATTAACTTTTTTTTTCAACATTATTTATGTAGATATACCTTTCGATCTATTAACTTAAATTTTTATTAAATCATTGAAAAATTTTTATCCATTCAGTTAAATCTTGACTAATTATAAAAATGCTCCCCTTGTTCCAATTAAATTGTCACATCTGACTCTTTATTAATTTTTTAAACTTTAACCTTTGCTATTTTAAATATTTTAATTAATTATGTTTTACAAAACATGTATTTAAAAACTAGTTTTATAAAGTTTTTAAATGTATTTTTAAAATTTTTATCAATCATAAATGTAAAATATGAAAAGATCAAAATTTAAAATTTGATCAATAAAATCCAAAATGTGATAATTTTATTAGGACTGATAATAACAATTAATATGTTAACCCTGGCCTTTGCCTCGAGATGTTTTAAGTTTTTATAAAATATAATTTTAAAGAAAATAATAATATTTATAATATAGTGTTATTTATTTTGTAATATTTTTATTTGTGTGTTATTGTGAGGGTAAATTGTTTTTTATAAAAAATTCTTTTAAAAAATATTTAATTTTATATATCTTAAGATATTATAATTTAAATATAATCGTACAATACAACATGAATAGATAAACTAGGCAAATTTACAGAAAATAAATTATTAAAATATCAAAATTTATATATATTGAATATGATTTTGACATAAAATGTCACATAAACACAACGACATTTGACACAAAATTAGAAGTTATGTATATATTGTTAATTAAAGGTGAAAATTTTGAAATTGTACGACAACATTAAAATAGCATAAATATGATATGAATAGACAAACATACCTGTTAGACTTTTAGGTGGTGAATGAAATCAAGAGGGGGTGAATTGATTTCTCAAAATTTTGATAAATTAAAATTTTCGTAGACAAACTTGAGAAATCCAAACAATAAGCT
>JBBYHO010095995.1:0-34436 GCA_038382025.1 Adansonia gregorii | reverse complement strand
TTAATATTAATATTAATATTAATATTAATATAAATAATAATTTTAATTATTTAATAATGTGTACTATTATTAAATATTACTAGTTTAAATTATTAATATTAAAATATTACTGTTATTAGTATTTAATGATAACTTATTTTAATAATTCTATCAATATTGATATTAAAGTATTTTTTTAAATTAGTGAAATAACAGAAATATTTTATTCAAGCTAAATAGAAGGAAAGAGCTATGCATGCCTTATTGGAAATATTTATTGCATTACCCTTTTACTTTTCCATTGTTGTAATTGTAGATTATAAATTATTTATAGTTATTCAATAACCACTTTAACTGAAATGGTGTATAGCCACCATCTTTTATGAAAAGGTATACAAGCACCATTTGGATGAAATGATGCATCTTTAAAGCCAATGGTTGTCATGATTTATGAAAAGGTTTTTCAATTGGAATATGTCTCTTTGATTGTATCTTCTAGTGCTTTATATATACCAACCCCAATTGCCAAAATCTTTATTCCAAACCAACTCCAAAGTCAATTCCAAAAGTTTGATAGAAAGAATAAAGGATTAGAAAGTTTTTAAATATTGATAGTTACAGAACTTATAAGGCTTCATTGTATCTTGGGAGTGTTATTACCTAGACTTATCAGTGAACTTTGTATGGGAGCAAATAACTTTCTAACAAAAGCGATTCATCATTGCTTGAAGTCTTGATTCCATTTTCGTTTTAGTCTATCCATCTATACCATTTTCCTAATAATTTTAAAAAGTTATTAGAGATGGCCACAAAGACAGATAATGTTTGCAAAGTTATGAATCAACAGTTCATGAAATTGGATCAATTTGATGGCGTTAACTTCAACTGATGGAAGGATAAAATGATATTTCTTCTTATTGTATTGAACATTGAAGCAAGTTATCTCCAAGTTTGTTTTATACGCTAATTTAGTTTTGTAATAACAAATTCCCAAATAAGGTATGCTTTTATATTTTATGTATACTTGATGACTTTGTTCATAATAGAAGTGAATGAAAATGGCTCGGACCTTAACAGAATTTCATCTATTATAGTGTATATGTACATGCTTAATAAGGTGGCAAGAATGTCCATGCATTCAACTAAGCCTTATTCACTTTTACAAAGGTCATTGGGTCCCTTTATAATTGAATGTAGACTTAGATTATTTGATATTTATGTGCAATAGATTAAAAAGGATTGAACAACTCTTCATGGATTTTTATTTTTTTCATGGTAAGAATGGGTATTTATTATGCATCTTTAATGTGTGGTATTGATAAAAAACTTAGGCTTTCAAAACTATAAATTTTGGATTTAGTCACTCAATAAGTGTCATTATGAATTTACTATAATACTTCGAGGTTCCATTTGAATTATGAAATGGAAGGAGTTCCTTTCAAATACTTCAAAGTGTAGGGTTGTCTTGCAAAGATAGCAATACATGATCCTATAAAGGTCAAGATAGGACCTAAAATCAATATGGATTAAGTCAATGTTAGCAAAGGCAAATGAAAACTATGTTTGGTGCCTAATTTGATAAGATCATGGTCTAGTCCTCGAGGGCAAGAGAAAAAAATCAAAATGTTAACTATGTGCAACAAGGAAACTCTAGTATGGTCTTGGTGTCACTGAACGCATCAACATATTAAATAAGGGAAAGTGTCATGGCTTGCTATTGCATACCTTAATGCTGTCATGACTACCCCAATGTGAAATAGCGAACGAGATCTTATCCATGGGATTATTAATTCCTAATATTGCCAAAAATGGCACAAGTTCTAGAAGAAAACCATTAGGTTGTAAATGAATTTTTTAGATGAAAATGAAAGTTGATAGAGCTATTAATAAATAAAAAGCTTGGCTTGTTGTTAAAAGATGTAAACAACAAGTTATTGATGCTTTTGATACACACTCACTTGCATCAAGAACAACATCCATATGACCATTAATAGCCATTGTTGCTATTAACAATATAGAAATACATCAAATGGAAGTAAAAAAAAAGTTTTTTTTTAAAAGGTGACCTTAATTGAAAGTTTTATATGCAACAATCCGAGGGGTTTGTTCTTAAAGAAAAAGACAACAAAATGTATAAACTTGTCAAGTCATTGTATGGCTTGGAAAAAGCACCTAAATAATGGCATGAAAAGTTTGACAAAATTATGCTATCAAATAACTTTAAAATCAATGAGGTTGATAAGAGTATCTATGTGAAGAACCCTGATAAGTGTTATGCCATTTTATATCTATATGTAGACGACATATGAATTTTTACTAGTAATAAATACATAACCAAGTCTACAAAGTACATATTAACTTAAAAGTTTAACATGAAATATTTAGGTGTTACGTATGTCATACTAGAATCATAATTTCTAGGACACCTAATTGATTTGTTTTGTCTCAATCTTATTATTTGAGAAAATTCTCGACAAATTTTCCAAAAGTGACAATAGCATTGTCAAAATACCAATGGACTTGAGTGTACATCAGTAAAAAATAAAAGGTGGGAGAATACACCAACTGAAAATCTTCTCGAACGATCGGAAGCTTGATGTATGCAATGTATTCCATAAGACCAAATATTGCATTTGTTATATGCAAATTAACAAGGTTTACAAATAAATTAAAAAAATTATAATTTGGAATTATTCTATAGTGATTATTCTACTTTTCTAGGAGGATATTCATATGCAAGTTAGATCACAAGTCTTAGTGATGACAAATAAACTTTAGGTTTGATTTTTATCATCGATGGTGAAACTATTAGTTAGGCTTCTAAAAAGCAAATTTGCATATCTTATTCAAAAATGGAGGCTAAATTTTATAGATTTGGCAACCATAGAAAAATAAGTGGAATGGCTAAAGAATCTTTTATTAGATATAAGTTTTGACCACAACCAATGTCAGTCGTTTCCATAACTTATGATAGTGAATCTACCATGTCTTGAGCCTATAACAAGGTTTATAATGGAAAGTTTAGGCACATTAGCTTGCAACATGAGTATGTAAGGCAATTAATGGGAGATAGTATGGTCACCATCACCCATGTCAGGTCAATTAACAATTTAGCAAACCCATTAACAAAAGGTCTATAAAAGGATATGGTAAAAGATACCGTTGCTAAAAAAAGATCAAAACCTCTATTAAAATTGTCATCAGTGACTTTATTCTAATAATCATTAGTTTCAAGGTATAAAAGGTAATAACAATTTATTTTAATGACTAGGTATTAAGATTTAATATTTCATGCTGAATCGTTTAGAAGTTAAAGTCATAATGAATTGATAATTGTACTATTTTAAGGATTCCGCTTATATGAAAATAGAAGTGATGTCACTTCTAACAAGAGTTTAAGGATTTTACTCTTGTAAATATTCAAGAAACCATGATGAACACATGGCTATGTTAATGCTGAAGCAATACAATACCTTTTATTCTTTTCTCTGAATATGGTTATCTGTTTGATTTTTCTGGCTCTGACTCAAGGATAATAGTTTATGTGACTAGCCACCTATTACTTTATTAGAACTTGGATTAGTTTACACTAATATGAGGTTTAAATCTAATGATACCTTTCCTTTATGCAAAACTATATAGTTTATAATATTTTGGAATTTGTAATCCAGTGGGGGATTATTATAATTGTAGATTACAAATTATTTATAATCATCCAATAACCACTTTAGATAAAAAAAATGTATAGTCACCATCTTTTATGAAAAGGTACATAGGCAATATTTGGATGAAATGATGCGTTTGATGAAATGATGCACCTGTTGAATGAAAGGATGCATCATTACAGCCAATGGTTGCTATGATTCATAAAAATACTTTTCAATTGAGATATGTCTTTTTAATTATGTCTTTTGACAGTTTATATATTGCAACCACAATTTCAAAATCTCCATTTCAAATCAACTCCAAAGTCAATTCCAAAAGTTTGATAGAAAGAATAAGAGATTAAGGAGTTCTTCAATATTACTAGTTATAAAACTAACAAAACTTCATTGTATTTTAGGAGTGTTATTGCTTAGATCTGTTAGTAAACTTTGTGTATAGGTAAATAACTCTCTAAAGAAAGTAATTTATAGTGCGTCGAAGTCTTGATTCCATTTTCATTATTGTCTATTCATCTACACCATATTCCCAACATCCGTGTCATAATGCATTTCTAACATATATTTAATTTTGTCCTTGAATCACTTAGAATTAATTTTTAATTCCAAAATGCAATTAAATAAAAATAAGTGATAAAATTTAACATTAACTTAGAATATAATGAAAATTTTATCTTAATATGTTTCAAAATCCTTAAACCAGTCTAAATGTTGATATCGATTCACTTATCACCCATTTATTAAACCATGCATTGCAACCGTAGAACGGTGAAGAAAAAAAATAAAAGAGATATTCATTTGTTTGCACACTATAGACACTTATATGCACCTTCAACTTATTACGAACATATTAGCCAAAGTGTGAATCAAATAGTAAATTGAAATAGATGACTTTAACTTTATTATTCATATATTCATATCGTATTTATATTAGTTTTTATTTTTTATAATTATATTGTATTATATAGTTATATAAATTTTAATACGTTAATAATTTATATTATATATTTTGATATATTTATATATTCATGTTATATTTATATTATCTTTTTATATTATATTATATTTTATATAATATTTTAATTATTTTTTATATCATATTTTTATTATGTAATCATATTATATCTAAAAGTATTAAATCTATACACTTCAAAATTAGCATCCTCTGATGAACAAAATTAAGTAATCATTTCTGATCCCAGTTTGAAATAAATTAGTAGTAAAACGAGGGAAAAAGAAAACGCACTGCACTTATCTGCCAGTTGTGGTATGTGGCAGTGTGTGGAGCTGGGATCAGCTTATGGAACGTGTTCTTGGAATAGTAGCAGGAGCAAGCAGCTGATATCATTTGATTAAAGTTAGTCATCAATATATATCCTATCGCACCTGAAAATCATATCAGCTCCATTTAACCATGAATAAAAAAAAGGTTGCAGCGTCAGATGTTTGGCTTAGGTAGCGTCATTCGAGGGGGCGGGCGGTATCTGATTCAAAAATCAAAACGCACGAGGATAGAGATGGCCCCAATTGGCGTTGGAGAAGAAAGGGTCCAGAGAAGAAAGTTTCAGTCAAACATAAGCAAGCAATGTCAAATTTTGACAAAAACATGAACAAAAACAAAAAAGCAAAAGTAAAGGACTATGTGCTAGGAAAGGTTTACCAGGGGCTCACGCCTCTTTCTGTAATTAAATTAAAAACCAATTTCCTATCCCTTTTCTAGTTTATAGTTTCTAGTCTACCTCTTTCTCATTTTCTATTTTATTATTAGTCGTTGTAAATGACCAGGAGTATATAATCAGTTATATGCACTTAGAATCTGCATATATATATATATATATGTAGTAGTCGCAGGCAGCCAATCACGGTCGCCCCCTATACCTATTACTAGCCTTGTTTCCCTTCGCCTCGCTCCAGCATTACAATCTCAAAGCCCGGCTTTATCGGCGCTCCACTAATCTTCTCGGAAAAAGAAAACAAGAAAATATGCCCTTTGGTGTCTACTTCTGCATTCATCTTGTGAATACGTCAGGGAGAAGGTTATGATATATTTTTGGGCTAAAAATGGGTATCAAACTTCTAAATCTACATACAATTCCATGGTGCGTTCACTTGTTGGGCAACCATTTCTCGTGCCTCCACCTCCACCACCGTCAGCCTTCTCGTACAATTAAGGTCATCAATACTGAGGGCCTTGTCAAGATCTATGACAGACCCATCCATGTTTCTGAGCTCTTGACGGAGTTTCCTAAGCATATGGTTTGCCGTTCTGATTCGTTTTACATAGGCCAGAAAATCCCGGCTCTCTCCAAACACGACAAGCTCCAGCTTGGCCACAACTACTTTCTTCTTCCTAAACAATTTTTCCAGTCAGCTTTATCGTTCGTTACCATTGCCTCCTTTGCCAACGCTCGATCACCACCACAATCGACGCAACCATGCTCATCTTCTCGGGAATCAAGAATTGCGCTGTTAAAGAAGGCCGCCGCTTGCCAACCTTTTCATATTCAAAAGAGCTCATCCGGGTGTTTAAGAATACGAGTTTCTGATGAATTTATATGGCAGTTGATGGAAGAAGGTAGAATGAAAGAGGATGTAGAAGAGAGTTGCAGTAGAGTCTGCACCACCCCTCAGTTGCAGAAGCAGTATGCACAGCTTGTTGGTTCACGCCATTGGAAACCCAAGCTGGAGACGATTAAGGAGATGCAGAAGAAGAAGATTTCGTCTTTTGGAATGAAGAGGAAGATTTCGTCTTTTGGAGTGAAAAGGAAAAAGAAATCACAGTTGAACTTGAAGAACAACCTAAAGACTCATAGATCATCTGAAAACCATGTTGATGTAATTACTTGTGCCAAAACTCAATCAAAACCCAAGATTAAGTTTAGATCATCAAGAAAATTATGAAAACCATTTTCTTTTTCAAGATTCCTTTACAGCTTTTTTTCTTTTCTTTTTTTTTTTTTCTTTTCACTAGCGTTATGGAAGAAAGTGAGTTAAACCATCTCAAATTACTGTATTTAATCATCTCATGTTCTTAATATATATCTGAGTGCAGATTACAAGAAATTTTGTTGAGTTTTTGTGTGGTGAAATTGCGGAGTGCTGCATAAACTTTAGGAGAAAAGGGAAATCTGATATACCTTCCATCATGATCCATGATCAAATTGGATCTGCAATCTGAATTTCTTTCTTTCCCTCTTTTTTTTGTGTTGTAAAGATTTTCTTCTAGGTATAGTCTAAGACTCATGCATTGTAAATTGAAAATTTAGTAAGGCAAATATAAGTGAAATAACCAAAGGGGATGTACTATCACAAAGTGAATGTAATGTTTCCACAATATATATATATATATATATATATATAAAGAAAAGAAGCAATGTAATATAGTTGTGGCCTTGGCTTAGTGCTGATTTCAGAATCGTAATTTGGTTGGCAAAGTTGATAGGGTCCCCGCAGAAGCAAAATGGAAGAGCTGCCAAGTTTGCCCAATTTATTAGAGGGCAAGAGAATCTGATATGGGCATCGGCAGGCCATTTCCAATTATGCACGTGCTATATAAAATGACAAACTAGCATCCAAACCAAGTCAACTTTCGCTTTTTTTTTTTCTCGGGAGAATGCAAAAAAAAATTTGATAATTATTAAAAAAATAATTTTTTTAAAAAATAAAAATTATTAAAATTATTAATAAAGTGGTTATAATTATATTTTTATCATTTATTTAATTTAAGTTTTGCCCGTTGCTTTTTCTTTACTTAGTAGAGGAACCCAACTTTCGCTTTTTTTTTTTTCTCTCGGGAGAATGCCAAAAGAAATATTGATAATTATTAAAAAAATAAAATTAAAAAAATAATTCTAAAAAAAATAAAAATTATTAAAATTATTAATATAGTGGTTATAATTATATTTTTATCATTTATTTTATGTAATTTTTGCCCGTTGTTTTTTCTTTACTCAGTAGAAGAACTGACACCCCAAAAATATATCTATATATATTATATATAAATTATACATATTTAAAATTTTATTTAAAAATAATAAAATATTAAAAATATTTTATAATAAATCTTAAATTTATAAAATAAAAAAATTATATTAAATCTTGAATTACTATATAAAATATTGTATATTAAATTATATATTATTATATAATATATAATATATGACATGCAATATATATAATGTGTATAATGTAATATTATATATATAACATACACCATATATTATATATAATATATTATAATATATAATAAATCTCGAATTATATTAAATACTAAATTAATATAAAAATAAAAAAATTAATATTAAATCTCAATTATTTTTTAAAAAATTAAAAATAATACATATTATATATTTATTTTAATATAATATATAATATTATAAATATAATATAATATATTATATATAATATAAATGAAAAATATTTTACTTTAAATTCTAAATTACTATTTAAAAATAATAAATATTTTACATTAAATCTTGAATTATTATTTAAAAATAAAAGTTAAAAAATATTTTATATTAAATCTTGGATTATTATATAAAAATAAAAAATATTTATATTAAATCCCAAATTATTTTTGAAAAAATTAAAAATAATATATATTATATAAATTATATAAAAATATTTTATATTAAATTATTTAAAAATAATAAAAATTAAAAATATTTTATATTAAATTTTGAATTATGGTTTAAAAATAATAATTAAAAATATTTTATATTAAATCCTAAGTTATTATAGAAAATAATAAAAAAATTGTATCAAATCTCAAATTTCTATATAAAAATAATAAAAATAAAATATTTCATATTAAATTTTGAATTACTTTTAAAAAATAAAAAAATAAAAAAATTTTATGTTAAATCCCAAATTATTTTTAAAAGAATTAAAAATAATATATATTATAGACTATATATAATATATTTTATCTAATATATATAATATAATGTATACAACCAATAATATATTATATATAATAAAAAATAAAAAAATGTCCTTATAACTAAATGTATAGTGATCATAACTGAATCTATAGGTAACTATAACTAAATGTACAGGTGTTTATAATTAAATGTATAGATAACTAAAACTGACATATTTAATTCCAATATATATTGATATATGTTTCAATATGTGAAGGGTCGGTTTGCATGCGAGAGGAATCCATCCCTAATAAATATTACATATAAATTATATATTAACAAGACTATTTAAAAACAATAAAAGATTAAAAATATTTTATATTAAATCTTAAACTACTATTTAAAATAATAAAAAATAAAAAATATAATCATAATTGAATGCACAGGTTCTCCGCATTATGCACATTAGTGTCTTACGTGATTGTCATATATGATTTCCAACCGATGTGCACAATTGCTTTATGACATTTTGATATAGTTCATGGCCACATGGTCTAGCGTAGATTCAATTTCAGGGTCCTGTACATTTGTTTCTAGTAATCTATACATCTAGTTATAGTCAATCGTATATTTAGTTAAACTCATTCGTATATTCAATTATGATGATCCGTTCATTCATTTATCATCATATATATGTTTACTTATAGGTACTAACTATAAGCGCATTTCATTATGCTTACACCACCAAATGTGTGTTATGGTCAAATGTATACTAACTTAATAGCATATGTATATCTTATGTGATTGTCATATCTCATATCCAGTAGAATTGCTCTCTAACATTTTAATAAAGTTCATGGCCATATAGATTAGTGTAGATTCAGTTTTAGTATCTTGTACATTCATTTCTGGTCATCTGTATATTTAGTTATAGTTATTCGTATATTTAGTTAAACTCACTCATACATTCAGTTATGGCAATCCCTACATTCATTTATCGTCATAGGTACATTTACTTATGGGTACTAACATTTGACTTTTAATGTTTCCTAATGCATCTAACGCATAATTGCATTTTGTTTTGCATATACTACTTAATGTATGGTATGGTCAAATGCATATGAACTTATTAGCATATGTACATCTTATGTTATTATCATATCTGGTATCCAACTAATATGCATAATTGCTCTCTGACATTTTGATCCGGTTCATGGTCCTATGGTCTAGTGTCGATTCTGTTTTAGGTTTCTATACACTCATTTCTCGTCATCTATACATTTAGTTACATTCAATTGTATATTTAGTTATACTCATTCGTACATTAAGTTATAGTGAGTCATACATTTGTTTATTGTAATATACAATGCATATTTATATATAATATATAATATATAATATATAATATAAATTATATATTATATATAATAGACCTGCTCAAGGGCCGGGCTACCTGCTTAAGCCCGAAGATCTGTCCGATATTTGGAAGGATTTGGACAAACATATTAGGCCCGAAAAATAGGCTTAGACAAAAAAATTAGGCCCGATTAAAAAATGGGCCGGGCTGGGGTTCAACTTTTAAAGCCCATTCCCAGCTTGACCCGACCATTTTACTAATACATTATATACATGTATTTTATATTTTATGTATTATGTCATTTTTGTCATATAAATAATACATATATACAATATTATAGTGTAAACTTGAAAAACTAAGTTAAATTATTTATATTTATAAACTTAATAAAAGAAAATTATTTAATTAATAAAGATTAAAATTTAAGAAAAATATGTTTTTTTCAAAAATAAAATTTTAAAAAATATAATATTGGCGAGCCTAAATGGGCTTGGACTATCTATTTATAAATATGGGCGGGCTAGGACAAAATTTAAGGCCCATATTTTGGGCCGGGTTGGGCTTGGCCAAAAACATATTTAATGTTAATATCACGCTTAAGCCCAACCCGAATCTGACCTGGCTCAGCCCATGAGTAGGTCTAATATATAACATATAATAATATACAATTTAATATAAAATATTTTTTATTTTTTGAATAGTAATTATTTTTAATATAAAATATTTTTTTAATTTTTTATTATTTTAAATAGATTTTTTATATATATAATTTATAAATGATAAATATTATACATAATTTATATGTAATATGTTGGGGGTCGGTTCCCTTACCCCCACATATTATATATAATATATATTATATATTATTTTTATTTTTAAAAAAATAATTTGAGATTTAATATAAAATATTTTTAATTTTTATTATTTTAACAAATAATTTGAGATTAAATATAAATTTTTTTATTTTTTATTATTTTAAATAGTAATTCAAATTTTAATATAAAATATGTTTTTATTTTTTATTATTTTTAAATAGCAATTCAAGATTTAATATAAAATATTTTTATTATTTATAAATATTATTTTTAATATATATATATATATATATATATATATATATATATAAAAGGAGAGGGTCAATTCCCGCTAAGGGTATTAACCCTCAATGGATTTGGTTGTCAAATAGGCTGCCAAATAAAAAGATATAAGATAAGGGTAAAAAGGTAATTACAAACTCCTTATTAATAATTATAATAATTGTTATTTCTTTCTTTGGAATTATTTTTCTTGCTTTCACCATTTTTAATAATTATTAGTTCATTTTTTTGGGGAATTCTTTTTTTTTCTTTTGTTGGATGCAAATAATTTAATATAAAGGAAAACTTACATTTAAAGTTGATAGACTGAGAATTCTTATTAAATGGTAAAACAAAGAATAATTATTTGAAAAAAGGGAAATAACTGAAATCATAGTAAAGGAAATTGAAATTACTTATTTACCTTTAATGAAAGTTAAGTTAAAACTTATTTTTTCTCTAGATACAAATGTCCCCAAAGTTTTCTTTTCTCTTTGATTAAAAAACTTTAGGGTTTAGGGAAAACGATCGCTGTAAACATATGTAACAGTCCAAGTTGATTAGGAGAATTGCAAATTCATCTATCACATTTCCATCAATGTTTGCCGATTTTCTCCTTCAATTTGGCATAATTTTTTTAGCCTTTTTCCTTTAATTTTCAATTTCAATTTAATAATTTTATCTTTTTTAAAAATTTATTACTAATTGTTTGTTTGTTTGTTGTCAAAGGCTACAATGAAGACCAAAATACATCATTGAATAAGAAGGTCGACAATTTGGAATGTTGTTTGGATCTCTTGAAGTTTAAGTTGGAACTGCTTTTCTAACTCTTCTCTTTTTAATATGTGACTTTAATTTTCAATTGATTTTGTATTGGGTTTAATTTGAAAGTGCTGAATTTGTATTGAGTTTAATTTGAAAATGTTAAATTTCTATTGGTTTTAATTTAATTTGAAAATTTTTTGTTCTATTTTGTGAGTTCTAGAAATATATGTGCCGAGTTATAGTAAAAAGACATAAATTGTTTTACTGGTATTTTAATTAACGAAATATAACCACCTAAATAACTTCTTCATTTCCTTATAACCTATTAAATTTTTAATTATATTAATGTTAATATGTGAAATATGATGTGAGAATTTGAAGATAATACTAACCAAATTCTTAATGTTGAGAAGGTTCTTTTTCTAGATTTATTTAATATTCTATTTGGAATTTTAAGGAATTAAAAGCATAGAAAAAGATAATAAAAAAGATAGCTAAACTAAGGAGAAAGTGATGAATATAAAAGTATTTTCAAGTTTAAAAAAATTTAGAAGACAAATAATAATCTTGCATTTTGTGATTGGTGGGGCTTTGTTTTTATTTCATCTAAAAAGAAAATGATTTTCATACAAAAATAACAAGGCATGCTTAGTTTATGATTTACATAGTAGTAGCTTTAGAGTTTGACATTTGAGATGAGATTGTTTCCTCAATTTAATGTGTTCTATTGATTTACTATTGCAATTTGATATGCCTTTGTGATCTATGATAGTTACAACATTATATGCCAAGCTATGTTTTGATGACATATTTCCTATTTTATTTTTTTCGTTTCAGGATAATTAATGAAGATGTTATTCTCAAATCTATTGTGAAACTTAGCTAATTTTAGGATTGGAAACACAGGGTTTACTTGATTGGAATTTAGGAAAAAATTATCCTTGATAAAAAATATACATATACTTTTGTGATATTGTATATGTAATTCTGCTATATATATACTTTTACACTTCCATGTACATGTAAATATTTTTATTTTCTTGAAACATTTATTACTAAAGTGGTTAGGAATGCCCTAAGGTTGAAAGACATCTAATGGATTTAATTTTTTTAACTGATTATATATATATATTTAATGTGTCATTATATCATTGCTATTCCATCCTCATTTAGATTTACATGTTAAAGTAAACATAAGCAAATGGCTTATTAACTACTTGTTTTTGTACCATTAGAATGTTACATATAATGGACTTTATATAAGGGAAGACAATGTTTTAAGCTAAGTTGTCTAAATTGATAGTCCACAGTCTACGGGGTTAATGTGAGCAGTTAACCCATGTTAAGACTAATATGTCATCTAAATCCAATTGGGGAGTGGCTTGTCTTGGTCATCTGAAGTGGTTTGACTCCTAAGCAGAGACATAGATATATTTCCTAGAGCTGGTAATATATTAGATTGGACTAAAGTGATATTAATCCATTAATAAGTATGTTAAATGGATTAATTCACTTTTGATGTACATCGTGTAATTGCCTTAATATTGAGTAAGTTATTGACTCCATGTGTATACTTGTATGCTTTGACTTTTCAAAGGCTAAAGCGTTTTGAAATAGTAAGCTATGAGAGCGATTTGTTAGGCACATGGTTTATATTTGATGATAGCTTACTTATAGATAAGGAATCATAGCTCCTATAAAGAGCTATGGTTATTTTCTTAAAATGCATTATACGGTATACTGAAAATGAATAAGGCCTCGGTCATTTTTAAGTCAAATGATAAATTGTTCACATGTGGTGAACAATCATTTTCACGTGGAGAGTATAATGAAACTTTAAGATAAGATGATCCAGTAGGTAAAACAGACATTTTAACCTTAAGTTGATTACGGATCTCATATGAGAGTTTTACACAAAATGACAAGGTTATTAGACTCAAAGACTATTTGTAAAGCTTACATAATATGGTATATAATTAGAAATGCAGTTTTAGGTCCTTAGTTGTACGACTCTGAGATTAATAATCATGTGATTAATTATTTGGTGTAGAATAATTAATACATAGATTATTAAAGCCTATTATATATGTCCAATTGGTCCCTCCACTAGCTCAACATAATTTTTTAATAGTTGATTATTGATCAGAATATCCAGAGATAGAAGATTCTCAATATAGTGAAATAGTATGCTGACTTCACCCACTTTAGGAGTGTAGGCGTTTTCTTAAGTAAATAAAATGAAAATAATTTTTTGGTATTATTTATTTAAAATATATATTTAATTTGAATTGAATATTTGTTTAGATAAGAATTTGTAATTTAAATTAATTATATTTATCTATTGATAAATATAGAAACTAATTTAAATTAAATAGATATGAGAAATTAATTATTTATATAGTTAATTTAATATCTATTAAGTATTCTTTAAATATTTATTTATAAATTAAATATGAAAATATTCCAAATAAATTAAGAAAAATTATTTTATTTACTTATTTTAATTTATGATTAAATTAATTATTTTATTATAGTTAATTTTATTTTGATAATTAGTACATTATAAATTAAATATGAAAAATATTCCAAATAAATTAAGAAAAATTATTTTATTTATTTATTTTAATTTACGATTAAATTAATTATTTTATTATAGTTAATTTTATTTTGATAATTAGTACATATTATTCTATTCAAATAAAATTGTCATGATGTATTTTAAATTGGAGTTAAAGTTATGGACAATTATTGGGCTAAGTATAATTAATAGTTTAATCAAAATTAATTAGTATTCAGATTAAATGGGTAAATTTTATAAAATAAATTGGAGCCAAAATATTGTATATAGACATTAGGACTTGGTTAGTTATAGTTGGTATCTATACTAGGGTTGGGGCCATATATAGGTTTTTTGTAGAATTAATAAAATAATTATTTTAATTAAAATTAAAATTAGGGCTACATTATTACCTGATTTAAATAAAAGGCTTATGCCTAGGGTATCAGGTAGACTTTATGCCTCACAACATCTCATGAATTTTAACCTATTGGCATAAAGGTGGTCTTGAAGAAGAATCAAGCTATATGAATTCAAAGTTGATCAAGACAAAGTGCCCATACACTCTATCATTCAGGAATTAGGGCATAGTAGAGAAGGCTAGTGGTTGGAGCTTTCATACAGATATAGGAAGTCTTGGATGGGATCTTCAGATTGGTAACTTAGGTAACCAATTAAGATGATTTTATTGTATACAACAACACGATTTAGTACAATCAGATTAAAATTTTTTAAAATTTTGCTGCATATCTTATCAGTTTTTTCTACAAAAGTTATTACTTTAGAGAAATTTTAGACTAATCTAGTGTTAAAACAATGATAATGGTAGGGTTTGTGCTCTTTTCATAGAAAGAATGATTTGTACATACTGCTGTAGTCATATGCATGCTATTCTAGTGATATGTACAACTGTTATAATATTATACATATATCATTATTATTGTGATATGTACATGTGTTATTATGATATGTACAGTAATATGTACATCCATTTATACTTATATATACATTCAGTTAAAGTTACATGTACATACTGTTATAGAAATATATATACATACTACTATATCCAAGTGTATTTTATGTTATTGTGATATCTACATTTTCTCAGTAAAGGGGTTGGTTCTATTTTCGAAGAGGTTGGCTCTTTTATTGAAATAGTTAGTTCCCTTAGTCAAGGGGTTGGTTGGTTTCATTAGTGAAAAGGTTGGTCTAAGGTAGTGAAGGGGTTAGTTCTCTTATTGAAGGGATTGATTCCCTAAGTTGGTTCTTTTTGTAAGGGGTTGGTTTTTTTAGTTAATTCTAAGGTTTGAGAATACATAAGAATTTAATTAATTAGAATTTAGAGAGAATTTTATCACTTAAATAAAAATGTCAATGAACTTTTGTTGAATATATATAATTATCCTATATGTACATATTGTTACACTTTTATATTCTTATAAGTAGGCATATTTTGTTGGAAGGGTTAGTTCTCTTAGTGAAGGGTTGGTTCTTTCTGTGAAGGGATTGGTTCCCTTACTATTATGATATATACATTATGTTATTGCGATAGGGATATACTATTATGGTGATATGTACATTTTTTTTTAGTGAGGTATGTACATTATGTTATTGTTTTGATTTTATTATTTATGATTTATTGATATGTAAAAACCTAACAAATTTATAAAGTTAAATTTGTGATTTGGGGTTTAAAATTGAATTTGTTACAACATAAAAATGTACATATATTTTTGTTAAGTGTACATATAGCTATCTTATATGTAGATAGTTTTAGACTTCTATGTATGTATACATAGGCTTGCTTTTTTAAAATTTGTTTCAATAAATTTGCTTTCTAAAGTAGTTTAGGGTGATTTGGGAAGTTATTGATTTGGTTTTAGAGTTGAATTTTTTATATTGTCTATAAAGTTATAGTAATATGTAGATGCAGTTATTATGATATGTATATTCAGTTAGAGTTACATGTGCATATTATTATAGTCATATGTATATACTATTGTTGTGATATTTTCCTTATGTTATTATGATATATACATAGTGTTAATGTTTATATTACAAAGCACATAAAAAGGTATGAAATGTACATAGCAAATATCACTTAGTTATATAGTATATTACATATCCTTGATATGTTATTTTAATTTGTCTGTTATCTTTATATACTTCTTAACTTTATTTATCACTGTAATGATGAGCTTTGTATTTTACTTGTATCAGTATCAATGAAGTAGCTTGATCCAAGATCTGATACTCCGTTCTGGTTATAAATCATTCACAATGGCTTAATTTGAAACAGATAACATGTTACCTTAGAGCACTTCATAAATGAATTATAGTCATTTATACATTAAGCCTTCTATCATGAAGACACCCTTTGGTCGACCAAAAGTTAAGTGCATTGAATTACAATCCATTAAGAAATGGCTAATTTAGTGCTGGAAATTTAAGCAAGTTAGTGACAACCGCGCTTCTTGTAGATCCCCAAATCCATAAACTATGTAAGTGTCTGCTTTACTGTAGGGTATATTTTTTCCTATTGTCCATTCACAGGAACTGAAGTAATAAAAAATAATGGTGGTGACTTATATGTAGGTTGAACCCTCCCCAGCCTTTGTGATTGTCCTCAAAGATCAAATTTTTTTTAGAATGCATATGTATATATGATGTTAACAACTGAATGTACATAGGTACGAGGTCGATCAATTCATTGCTATATGCTAAAAGTGATTAGAAGTGCTAATTTTTTTTTCTTTTTCTCAGTGAATGGGTTTTGTTTAATGTCATGCTATGGTGACTATTCATCCATGGTAGCTTTTGTTGCAACTCCGATAGATTGTTTGTATTAAATTATAAATCCCTAGCTCAATGTACCTAATGTAACATGTGGCATTATTATTTTCGCGTATTGATATTATTGAAATGGGATGCATGTGACATTAGAATTTTTTGTTATGTATGTCCACCATGTCATGTGTTTAGTAAATAGCATATTAATTTTAGAGAAAACTAAAGGCATTGAAGGGAAATGTTTTTGTTAGTACCATAACATTGATAACGTATTCTCAGTAAAAACAATGTTAAATTATGGCATGAAGCAAATTACAAAAATTGCCAATTTCAGTTTATGGTCCCTTATATTACAAAGGCATAATCTGTAATTTGTACCCGCCATAAACATTGGTAATCATAAAGGTTGGTGCATAATAAAAAAAATAAATAACCATTACAACTTAAAAATCATCAGCGTACACGTCCTTACTATAGCAATTGTAGGAGATCCTTTATAAAAAATTGTATCTGAAGTAGTTTGAACTTTGATGATCAATAAAATATAAAGCAAACGTAACTAATATGAATTTTTTTTAATGGGAGGATACACATCCTTACTATAGCAATTGTAGGAGATCCTTTATAAAAAATTGTATCTGAAGTAGTTTGAACTTTGATGTGTCAATAAAGTATAAAGCAAACGTAGCTAATATGAATTTTTTTAATAGGAGGATATCGAGCCCCAGCACCTAAGCTTCAATAGGGGTAAGAAAAGAATGCCATTTGATATATATGTTACTTCCATTACATAAAGTAAATGCAATTTTCTTTAGATAGGATTTACAAAAGTCAACCAAAGTAATAAGGAGTAAATAAGAAAAATAAATAAGATAATTTAGAAATTCTTGTATATATGTTAATTACAGAATGTAATGCTTTGTTATTTAATGCATTGTTATAGCTTATATCGAAGAATTGTTGTTTATTGGATTTCTTTATTAATTGCAAAAATAATTCTTCAACTTTCTCATCTAGCCTTTAAGTTAAAGTTATAGGAAATTTAAGAATGTTGAGTAAAATGCGAATGTATCCTCCATGTCTTAAAAATCATTGAGATTAAGATAAATCAGCAGTGACCTTACATAAGCATCACTTTTTTCACCATAGTTACGAGTCTATGGAAAGAAAAAAGATATGCTGCATGCGATTGTAATTTTTGCTCTAGTATCAAGGACAAAGGGAAGAAGAATGAATACTTGGAGGAATAACTGAGGAAAAGATGACAGACATATTCATTCTTTAGAATGTCTTGTCATTGAGAGAAAACATGATGACTATCATGTCTCTTGCAACCATTCCTCTAAGTAAACAATCTTCTTCCCCTTGCACTGAATACTGGATTGAAAATTATGGAGGCATGCAACATAGATGAATGACTTAGTAATCACTCATCCTCTATAATGATAAATTATGAATGCAACAACAACAACTGACCTTATTTAGTAATAGGGAATTTATGAGGCAAGAACTCATACATATTGGGAATAAGTATCAATAATTTACCATCGACATAACTCTTATAAACTTAGCACTAGAAAATCCTAAAGTATATGTCCATCAATAAATATTAATATCAGTATAACTAAATGTACATACTAGTGTAACTAAATCTACGTATGACTATAACTGAATATACATATAACTATAACTAAATATATATGACTATAACTGAATGTATAAATGAATAAAACAAATGTATATATACCCTAAACCAATTACATATCACTATAATAGCATGTACATATGTCTAAAACTAAAAGAACTAAATAGGAATGGCGAATGTATAGAATTTTTGGCTTTATAAGTTTACTTCTACGTTTATTTACATATTTAGTTGTACTCTAATGACTATAACTAAATGTAAACATAAGTAAAACTAAAGGTACATATGACTATAGCTTAATGTACATGTGCATAAATCGAATGCATAGATACCTAAATTGATTCGAGCCCTTTCCTTAATAGTTTGAAATATCTAGAACTAGACCAAGCAACCACTTTAGTAAGGGTCGACCTTCTCCTAGTGAACTGAGAGTTTTTAAGACCTATTTGGTCATATTAGGATGACCCTTTGCATGTACAATTGAAAAATTGCAATCCAATAGTTGTAAAGGATAGACCCAGATAAAAGAACATGAATATCAAGGAAAGAAATTAGATTTTAAGTTAGGTTAGGGATCATAGAGCATACCTCTTGGAATATGGCATGCATCTTAAGAAACCTATGGATGATTCTCACACAAATAGGGTCCTTGTAGGTTGCATAGAATGAAAGGTATATTCTTAAGGGTAGCAATATCATGTAGCTGCCTTTTTCACAGAGGCTTAGCTAAAATTAGAGAAGGTTTATTAAGTTGAGAAGTATAACTATTTAATTTATTCAGCACTATTAAGATAAATTTATTTGGAAGATTCTTGCAGCTATTTACAAAATAGCTTTGATTTAGAGAGTGATAAGACATTGCAGGGTGGCAGATATTGGTATGGTGCCATTTCCACATTTCAAGGCATTCAATTATAGCATGGTAAGCTATACTTAATTGATTGCCTAATGTTAGACCTTTCAGTGGTGAAAGATACTAAGAGGGGATGAATTGATTTCTCATAATCATTTTACAAATTAAAACTTTGATAAGTAGACTTGAGAAATCTAAGCAATAGAGTGCAAGTTAGTGAATAAAAATAAACAATTAAAGTAAAGGCAAAAGAGAAGCAAACTTTATGATTGAAAAAGATTTGGCCTCAATTGCCTATGTCCTCTTCTTAGCCTCACTTCTTTTAATTTTCCCTAATTTGCTAACTGAATTATCTACCATTCAAGGATAAAGTATAAACTTTACACTCCCTATCTTTCTAGGCTAAGATAACAACCTTTACCTTCTATTTTTTATGGTTAAGATAGAACCCTGTATCTATTTTTCAATGCTTAAGTAAGTACCCATTTTTCACAAGATTTTGTGTAAATAAATAAGCCCTCTAAAGGCTAAGTGTTTATAAGAATTTTGGCTAAAAGAACATATTTATCTAAAGATACAAAATAAGAAATACAAAGATAGGAATAATTAATCCTATACAATTATGAACAACTTTAGAAAAAGATGGAATAAATAAAAAATTTAGCTCTAAGCTTTTTTTTTTTGGTTCTTCTTCTTATTGGAGGAGTTAAATAGATTTAGTTATAGCCTTGATCATGAATATGATAGTCAGAAATGTTTAATGAAGGAAGATAGCCATTGTGAGCTTGATTCGAGTGATTCCCATTTATTCCTATTTGTTTGTATTAAATACATTTACCTTGTCTTTTAATACTCTATAATTAGGCATACAAAATATAATCGTTGAATAGTCATGTATCAGTACAGGAAGATGCTGCATCAATAGACATCTTGTTATATCAATATAATAGGCATTTCTATCAATACACTCATTGTTATACCGATACAATAGCCACTTTTATTAATACTCATAAGGGCTTCATGAAAGTTAAGCTACTGTCAATCATTGTATCAATACATGCACATAATGTATCGAATTTAAAAGGTTTTTCATGTCTTTAAAACATGTAAAACTTATCTTAAAGATGTTTTACAGAAATGTATGTATTAAAAATACATTTTTTTAGTGCTTGAAGGAGTTAAAACACCTTTTAACAGTTTTCAAAGTGTTTACAAAATATTTCATGAAAAATACTAACTTAAGAATATTTAAACACAAGCTAAGTAAGCTTAAGTTTTACTTATATCAAAACCAAGATTAATTTAAAGCTCATATAGCTAATAATCTCTCTTTTTTTTTATATATGACAAAACTTAAAGTGAATTTGCTTGTAAAACTCCCGTTAGTCATTTAAAGATTTTTAATAAAATTCCCTTTTAATAAAAGCACTATAAAAAAGATTTTTGGTGATTTTATAAAAAGCTTTTGAAAAACATGGCAATGGCATTTGTGATAATATTTGGCGATAAGAGTACAATCATGAGATAATTACCAATTTCAATAATATAAATAATTAAGCAGATGTGAAATCTTCATATTTGCTAGCATAGATATATATATATATAAATGAAGTACAAGCAAGCAAATTAATCTGTAAAATTTTCCTTCCTTTTGGAATATTAAAGAGGTGAAGGTAGATTTATTCAAAGCCATGTGACTAATTCCAACAAGATTTCTAAGATGTATACCAATTATGAATCATTTAAGAGCATGTATACCAACTATTGAGAAAATATTTGCATTTACGCCCTAATGTGTAGTTCATGCAATTTTTGCATTTTTTTGTAGATATTTAAGCACATTTAAGATTATGAGTAGTGGAACATACCAATTATTGAAGGATTTTAGAATTAATCCAATTATTGTCTAAATGCACAATAGATGCCAATTTTTGAATTTTTAGTATATATGTATATTACTCATAGTCATAAAGTAACCACATGGAAAGTTAAAAAATATTTCAAGAATAACATAGCAAATTTTCATAGGCTAAAAAAATCATTTGCTTATTTATGATTAGTCAATGAGATCATTTGAGCACTAATTCAATCAATGAACATGCTTAAAGATGAGAAATAAGCATTTAGACATGTTTAAGAATTCATTCAAGGCAAACATTTTAAGCATACATTACACACAAGAATACTAGATGTATATAATTGACTTGTGTATGTCACCAAAGTTAATGCTAAGGGATAAGAATTTAATGGCATTAGTTTAGTAATTACCTCAACCTAACCAATCTTTGATGATATGCTCATTATGACTTTGAGGATCATAGTTCTTAGTATTTAAGCATTCCTTGATGGTTTTGGCTTGATTTAAAGAGGTTGTATATTTTGTTCACTTCCATTTGTTATGCAAGTGTTCATCTTTTAAGAATGGCTCTATCTCTATGCCCTTGCAAAACTTAACAAAAACCTTGGCAAAAGATGGGCATTATAGGTGTTAAGAAAATTAAAAATATATTCAATAAGCTCATGTTTTATTAGAAATGAAAGATGTTCAATGAGCTTAATGATATTTTGAAATAAGTGATATAAGTTGTTAATAAAAGAAAAAACATTAAGCATATATGGTATCAATTGTCATTATGCAAGAACATATGTTTATTAAGCTACAAAAACAATGATGCATAGAAAGCTTCTTATTCTAGAGCATCATGAGGCATTATGAGCATTTAATCATACAAGTCATGTATTTGATTTGTGAATCACGCATCAATTAATCAAATGTGATGTTCAAGCATGTGATGAGTTATGAAATGATGTTTATCAGGGTTTAGAAATCATAAAAATGAAGCATACTGAGTACAAATTCATTAAACATATCAATTAAGCCTTTTTAGAGCAAAAGTAGCTTGAACTAGCCAAAATGGCTTGCTTATATCAATACAAAGAGACTATTGTATCAATACTTGCTGTTTGGTATCGATATAGACCCATTTTTTTAGGCTTTTCTAGGATTTTGTTCATGGTATCAATACAACACTTAAAGTATTGCATTTCCTTTAAATTTTTCAAAGAACACTTACGAAAATATGCAATTTGGCATTTCAAAATCCATGATTTGATACTTTAATGCAAACCTTTAATTTAAACATTTAAAACTCATATGAGTAATTGCAAGTTTGGATAAAAATAACTTTTGAATGAATTAGTATATTTGGTCACATAAGGCAATATGCAACTAAAGGTCTTGAAATAAAAAATTTTTATTCAAGCCACATATGCATAAGTTTAAAAGTATTTCGATATACACCAAACTTGTTTAAGCCATTAAATATGAGCAAACAACATGATCAACCATTATAAGCCTCATAAGGATGAATCATCAAATAGTCTTAAGAGCTTGCTATGAAAATGTTTTATGACATAAAATCATATAAGAAACCTCTAAATACTCTTCTTAAGTATATGTATTTTCTTTAGTCATGCATTAGAGCGTTTCAACCACTTAAAACATGCGATTTATCAAAATCAAGCTTTAATGCATAAATCATGCTTAAGCTCATGCTTCATAACATTATTTCATAAATCAAACTAGTACTTCATCATTTAGCACCAAATTAGTAAATGCATACATGAATAAGGTCATAATCACTCAAGATGGAAAATATGAATTTTCATTAGAATAATTTTGCATCAAAACAATACAAAATTTTTTTCATTAAACATTTGAAAAATTATGAAAAGGCAACCAACAAACGATAAAATAAGTTTAAGGCTTAGATTTTACCCATGACACTTCCTTGTGCATCTAAATTTATTACTTTGCTCTTTATTGATTCAACACACACCGACAAGAAATTTTCGCTTGGATTCTGGTACCCAAATTGTTTTAGGTCTTTGACAATTAGTTTCAAATCTTCTTGTTCCCTTAGGAACCTATACTTACCTAACTCTAAGTTGTGTCTTTTTCTTAATAAGAAAAGTGTGCACGTTATTACTATGAAAATTGCAATGTGAGCACTAGGTCATATTCATTTGAAAAGATTTATCTAAAATAATTTTTTTTTCTTGTTCCAAGCTTTGAATTTTCTTTTTCAAATCGAAATTGAGTTTTTCTAAAATGTTAATTTTTAGCTTGGAATTATTAAAATTATTTTTCTAATCTTTATTTTCATTTTCAAACTCAATTTTTGCTTTCAATAATTTTTCAATTTTGAAATTATTTTCTATATTTTGAGTTCATTTCTTAAGCTCAATTGCAAGTTCATCAAATTTATTTTCTAATTAATTAAATGTATTAGAACTTGAATTACAAGAGTTTGAGGATACCTTGGGCTCATCAAGAGCCATAAAGCAAAGGTTGCTAATTTGGTCTTTCTTAGAGTCATCATCATTATCAGAAGAGTCGCTATAACTCTAAGTTGCTAGAAATACTTTTTTTTTGCAACAATGGGCAATTAAATTTGATATGGCTCGATTTGTTTCAATTGTAGCACACCATCTTGTTAACCTTTTTTGTTTGAGAGGAAATTCGTTTATTCATTTATATGAATTTCTTGGCAAAGATGATCATCTCAATATCTTCACCGTCCTTATCATCATCCTTCTCTTCTTTACTCATAAAAGCCTTCAATGTAACTCTAATTTTCTTAGTTGCTTCTTTCCATGATTCAACTTTATTTCTTATGTAAAGAGTAAGTTGATGAGCTCATCTAAGGTAAGGAGATTAAATTCCTTTCACTTCTAAATATCATAAGAAGCTAAGCCCCTTAGCTTCCAATAACTTATAGAGGCTATTCAACATTTTCTTGACTATCTTCTTATTGGGATATATTTTGCCAAGACCCTTTAAGCTATTGACAATGTCCATAAATCTATCAAACATCTCTTTGATGCTCTCCTCTAATTTTATCTTGAGCATTTCCTAGTTGAAGGTGAGTGTGCTTACCTTTGATTCTTTGACTTAATTAGTACTTTTATGTGTGATGGCCAACTTATCCCATATTTTTTTGGTGCTATCACATAAAGACACCTAGTTGTACTTATTTGGCCCCAACACATAAAAGAGAGTATGCATGGCCTTGGCATTTAGTTGAGCCATCTTAGTGTATTTTTCATCCTATTCCTATTCTTGTTTAGGATTTCAAGATCATCTATCATCTTTATTGGGATAAGTGGGCCTTTTAAGATTATATTCTATACTTGATAACTATTGGCTTAGACAAATAACTTTATCCTTATCTTTTAATATGCATAATTTTCACCATTAAAGAGAGGAGGCCTCATGATAGAATATGCCTCTTGTCCCATACTTAGAAAATCACCACTAGTTATTTTGCTTAGATATTTGCTAACGAATGTTAAGCCTATAAGATTGAGATGTAATTTCTGATACCAATTATTAGACCTTTTAATGGTGAAAGAAATCAAAAAGAAGTGAATTGATTTCTCAAAATCTTTTTTCAAATTAAAGCTTTGATAAGTAAACTTGAGAAATCTAAGTAATAAACTTTAGAGTGCAAGTTAGTGAATAAAAATAAACAATTAAAGAGAAGGGAAAGGAGAAGCAAACTCAATGATTTAGAAAGGTTCGACCTTAAAAGCCTATATCCTCTAACTTGGCCTTACTTGCCTCAAATTTCCCTAATTTACTAACTAAATTATCTACCTTTCAAGGATAAGTTATAACCTTTAGACTCCTTATCTTTCTAGGCTAAGAGAGGTACCCCTACCTTTTATTTTTTATGGCTAGGATAGAACCTTATCTTTACCTTTCAATGCCTAAGTCGAAATCTCCTCTTTTATAAGATTTTGTGTAAACAAATAAACCATCTAAAGGCTAGGTTTTTACAAGAATTTTAGCTCAAGGAAAATGTTTATGTAAAGATACAAAATGAAAAATGAAAAGATAGGAAGAATTAATCCTATACAATTATGAACTACATTAGAAAAAGATTGAATAAATGAAAATTTTGGCTTTAAGCCATTTTTTCTTGATAGAGGTGTTGGATAGGCTTATTTATAGCCTTGATTATGAATATGGCAATTGGGAATGTTCAGTTAAGGAACATAGCCATTGTGAGCTTGATTTAAGTGATTCATGTGCATTCTTGCTTGTTCGTATTGATACATTTACCTTGTGTATCGAAACTTTGCAATTATGCATAAAATATGACTGTTGAACAACCATGTATCAGTATAGGAAGAGGTTGTATCAATACACATCTTGTTGTATCGATACAATATACATTTGTACCAATACATTCCTTGTTGTATTAACACAATATCCACTTATATTGATACTCACAAGGGTTTCATGAAAGTTAAGCTATTGCTAAGCATTGTATCAACATATATACATAGTGAATTGATATATTAATATAAAAATCAATTTTTAAAGAATTTTCATGACTTTGAAACATTTAAAACTTACATAAAAATATTTTACTTAAATCTATGTATTAAGAACACATTTTTAAGTACTTGAAGGGGTTAAAAGACATTCTAGTATTTTTCAAAGTGTTTACAAAATATTTCATGCAAAAATACTAACTTGAAAATATTCAAACAGAAATTAATTAAGCTTAAGTTTTAGTTATTTCAAAACCAAGATTAATTGAAAACTAATATAGCTAACATTTACTGAAGATAGAATACATGCTTGGAGCAGCATTGTGCTTACTTTGCAATTATGAGAAGGAATTAAGAAATAAACTATTCTTTTGTTGTGAATTTTCAAAACAATTATGGAATAGATTAGTCTCAGCTTATGGGAAGAGAATAGCATTAAGGCCCTGGTAGAAAGAGCTTAACTAGGTGGTGGTAGAAATAAAGAAGAAGAATATTAGGTCAATGATCTGAAGACTTGTTTGGAATGTTTGTATCTATCTTATCTAGCAAGAAAACAAAATGAGGCCACATGGTAAACTAGAGAGGATTGAGCAGGAACTGTTTTATTTTACTATTAAAGACATAAAAGATATAGTAAATGGAACCAAGATTAGCAATGTTGATGCAAATAGTATACTCTTTGACTTATAGGGTTTAATATTGATGTATAAGGGAGAGTACTATTCATGTTGTAATTCGCACATGTGCACACTATATAAAGTCTTTGTTGTAGTAGGTTTTATGTTTTTCTTTTGGATGAATAAAAATTTTTACTTATCCGAAAGAAGAAATTAGAATTTAACTCTTTTTTTCAAATTTTAAAAAATTATTTTTAAATATGATATCACAGTCAAATTTTTTATTGTTAGAGATTTTTTGAAATTTTTCATGAAATTTTGCTGGACGATTGTCATAGACTTTTACTGATACCCATGTAGTATTTATGTTGATACTTACAGTGAAAAATCCAAAATGTTTAGAAAAACATCTAGATTGGCATTTTACACTATGAAGTGTGAAGTTGTCAAATTTATTGATTAATTTCAAAATTTTCATAGTCTCTTGAGTTTTGTGCTTGTGAAAATTTTGTTGGTAAACATGTTTTGTTTACCAAAATTTTGGTTCTTACCAATAAACATTTTGATAAATACATTGAAATCATTTTTTTAATTTGCACCTACTGGGACTTTTTTTTTAATACAGAATTCTTAGTTTCATATGGCATTCTTCGTATAGTTCAGGATTCTCGACTTTTTTTACCTTCAAATTGAAAATTTTTGAAATTCATTATTTTTAAATCCAAATTCATCCTTGAATTTTGTGTTTCTTTTAGATGCAGATTTTTCTTCCATAAATGTTTTTCTCATAAATTTTCACAAGTTCAAAATTTTTAATTACCTTTTTTTTTCATGCATATAATATTTCAATTTAGTCACATTTTTTTTTAAAATTTAACACTTGGGATTTTCTTATGCATTTATTTTTACTTATTTTTTTTATTCTTATTCCAATTCAGGAATAAATATCCAATGCAAGATATTAATGTATAGAATTTTCCACTCTTTTTTTATAGGAACTAAATTTTGCACATAGGAAATTTTAGAAAACTCTAATGAATTTTGAGCTTGATTTCTTTAAATTTTTTTTTGGATTTTCCATCCAACTTTACTAGTCGGATCATTGCACATTAACTCCATTAATTTTGTTTTCTTTATGGATTTTAAATTGAGATTTCTATATGATCATCTTTTTTAGTTTATTTAATGTTGATGTATTATATTTGGAATTTTAATTCACTCTTTCAACACATGAAATTTCATTCAATTTTCATTTCTCACAATTTCATCCCTCTACTCAATTTATCTCATTTAATTTTGAATTGGAGCTTGTTACGTATCAATTTTCATAATCCAAATTTTCTTTATGGTTTTTCAATTAGAATTTTACGTGATTTAATTCTTGTTGGGTTTTTATAACGTACGAAATTTTAATTGAATCCTTTATTTCATACATTTTAGTTCAATTTTTATTTTTTACAATTTAATCCTTTTCACTTGAAAGTTTTGCTCTTGCACATGAATTTGTTTATTATTTTTTACATGTATACTTAAATTCTTAATTAAAAATTTTGGTACTTTAAACTTTTAATTAACATTTTTTTACTACACATTTTTGCCATTCCCAACATTATCCATTTACTTGATTACATAAGCTTCGAAAATCATCCAAAGCTTAGTAAATCAAGTTCATTTGATTAATTTAATGTGTAAATTTTATCTTCTACGTAAGATATTATTTTTCCTAATTTATATTTAATTAGAATTTTTATTAGATATTCTTAGACCTTCAATTTTGGAACTATATTTTGTTTGGTTAGCTAAGCTTAGGAAATTAACCATAAAGCTTATAAAATTGAATTAAATGTATTAATTTGCCACATGGGCTATACTTTATATGATATATTAACATTATTTATTTATTTTAATTATTTTCAATTTAATTTTATTTATTTTAATTAATTTTGAAGCCAAATTCCACATGACAGGCATGCATGATGAAATTAGTCTCATCCAAAATCATGATTGCGTAGCCTCTCACAATGCCCAACCAATGCCCATGCATGCAATAGTAAAAAAACAACTAAGCTATTTTGATGTGAAGTTGAAAAAAATAAAATAGAAAAATTATTTTTTAAAATTAAATTCAAACAAGGGAGGGATTTTGTTCTTTCCTATGGCCAAATCCTCCCCCAATTTCATAGGTGAGGTTGTATTCATTTGGTTCTCTTGGCTTTTCTTAAGAAAAACTTTTTTATATTATTTTTAAAGAAAAACATAAGTTCTTTTTTTAAGCTTGAAATCCTTATTTTCTTTAGTTTTTCCATTCTACCAAAGGTATTTTTCCCATTTCTGTTCTTATTGTTTTTATTCAATCATTAGTAACATCTTTTATTCATATCATTTATGGTTTCAAAATTTGTTTTTCATCTTTTTGGTAGCTTAAGGAATCTAATTATATTAGGTGAAAGTCATGACCATTTGGGTGGCATGTACACCATCATTCTTGCTTGATTTACATGGAAATATATTTTTCAAAGCTTTGAATGTATCAATTTATTTTCAGGCAACTTGGTTTTTGATTAGGGGAATTCTTGTGATTTTTTTTTTTACATTTTTTTTGTTTTTCCATAATATTGTGAATTCCATGCTTATGTGTTCATATTTCATTATTTCATGCATATTGATGATGATTTGAGTTGGTAATGTTTAGGATGGTTTCTTTTATGCCATGCGTGTAGAAATTTTTAAAGCAAATTTTTGTTTTTTTTCTTAAATGTTGGTCCAACATGAGAGAGGCCTTACGGTAATTTTCTATTTCAATTATAAGGCCATTGGGAGGTGTTTTGCAATTTTTAGAAGTTAAGGGTCTAGAAAATATTTTTCCTAATATTTTTAAGCATTGGAAGGGTATTTCCATGCCTTAGTTGAATTGAATATAGTAGATTTATAAGATTTTTTTTAATTTTTTTGTCTATTTGTTAAATTTTGAAAATATACAAACCTAAAATGCAAATTTTTTTTTTGTCTATTTGTTAAAATTTGAAAATATACAAACCTAAAATGCAAAATGAAGAAATTTTTTAGGCCTTTGAAAGCTTGGCTGCATGCTCTATGGAGGATTTTCCATGCATTTCAAGTTCAGTTAGGTTTATTTGATACATGTTCAGTGTTTTAAGGGTTTTTTTCATGATTTTAGAAACTTTAGGGACCAAGTTGCAAAATTGAAAGAAATTATTTAAGGGCAAAGGTGCTTGGCCAAATGGTTCTAAGGGCCTTGTGTAAAATTTTCATGTGTTTATGGTACATTTTGGTGATTATTTATGTATTTTGAGTTATAGGGACTAAATCAAAAAAGTTAAAAGTTTAAGGTCCATTTGAAAACACCTTGCATTTTAGGGTTAATATAGATATTTCAACATTATATAACCAACTTAAGGCATTTAAGACGTTTTAGGAACTTTTTAGCATTTTTTCACCATGTGGGGGTTAAAGTGTAATTTTGGAAACTTAAAGACCCATTGGTGATCTTTGCTATATAGGGCATATTTGTCATATGGTTGCCCATTTAGGGTATGATAGTCATTTCATAAAATTATCAAAAATCCTTTAGAGTTACCAAGACACTTGCACGTCAAGGTATGCTTTAGGGGGCATTTTAGTAAGTTTACCTAAGAATCGAGTCTTTTAGGGTCACTAAGATACTTTCATGTTGAAGGTATGCTTTAGGGATGCACTAGTTATTTCATGCCATTATCGAGTGTTAAAGGGTTATTGAGATACTTTAACATCGAAGGTATACTTTAGAGGACATTTTAGTAATTTTGTCTTAAAAGCAAGCACATTATAGTTACTGGGATACTTTCTAGTCAAAGGTATACTGTAGGGATAATTTTGGTCTCTTTAACCAAATTCAAGTCTTTTGAGTCGGGTTTTCTATTCTTCATCAAAACATCTTAGGGCAGGTCTTCATTATTTTTGATAAAATCAAAATTTTTAAAAAAATCGAGGCAATATCCCTAAGTTAAAATAGTCTATAGGTGCACTTCCAAAATATGGAAGTTGCCTCATTGATTAATTTAAATTAAGTTATACCTCTTAAAAAAAGTAAAATTAAGATTTTTTTTAATTTCATAAAGATTAAACCTTTCGCAGTCCTCCATTTTCTGATGCGGTGCTTCAGGCATTTTGATTTTAAAAATATTAAAAACTTGATTTTCTTAAATGGAATAATAAATTTATTTGAGGAAGATTTTGAATTATGAGAATTATAATTAAATACTAGCATCGAAACCAAATAAAAAAATCAAATTTTAAGTTAAAACATAATTAAAATGTATTGATTTCAAACATCATGAGAGGGATTGATCCCTACTCGTGATTGTAAATGACCTTGGAACCCTTTCAAGTGATTTTGATATTAATCTGGACCTTGGAGTTTGTTTTTTATGGTTTAATAACCTTCAAAATGCAAACTTCAGTAGGTGACCAATTTTACCCAGCTAAAACAGACTAGTGGTGACTCTAAGTAAAATGGCATTTTGTAACGACTATTTCGAGTTAAGTCGATTGGGCAATTTACTTCAAGGACTCAGTCCCCAAAGACAAACAAGAAATAAAAATACAGAAATGAGGGATTCACTTACTTTTTTTTTAGTTTGGTGGGTCGTACCCCAACTGTCGCAACATGGCCTAGATATGAATCCTAACTAGCTCGACTTAAAAAGTGAGTGCACCCCTCATTCCTATATATATGTCATTATTTTTTTATTTCTAGGGGCCATATTATTATTATTATTATTTCTTTATTTTAGGGGGCTAAGTCGTTGAGATGAGTTGCTCACTAACTTAACCTTAAATGTCGTTACAAAACAATTATTTATTTGGGGGTCAGCATTGTTCTATTTTGGCTAGGTGAGATTGGTCATTTACTAGAGTTTGTAATTTGGGGGTTATGAAATCCTTGAAAACAAACTTCAAGGTCAATGAAAATATTAGAGATAGCATGAAAGGGTCCGAAAGTTCAGTTACACTTACAAGTAAGGATCAATCTCTCTTATGACTCCCAAAAATCAATACCTTATTAATTACATATTAGCTTAAATTTTGATATTTATTCGGTTTCAATATTCGATATTTAATTTATTCCTATTTTTAAAATTTATAAATTCACTATTTAGTATAAAAATCAAAATTTAATATTTTTGAAAACAAAAAGATCTCTAATAACCTATCAAAGAGTCAAAGGAATAGAAAACGTTAAAATATCTTCCACACCCTACCAGAGGACTATCGTAACGTGGTCCAGATACGAATCCTAATCAAGCCCGACTTCAATGGCCTTCACTCCTATATTTATTAAATTTATTATTATTTTATATTCTCTTATTTGTATAGGCTATATCATTATTGATATTTTTTTATTTTTAGAGATTGGGTGGTCAAGATGAATCACTCACTCGACTTAACCTTAAATAGTCATTATGAAATGACTATTTATTTGGAGTCGCCACCAATCTATTTGGGTTAGGTGAGATTGGTCATTTATCGAAGTTTGTATTTCGAGGGTTATGAAACCCTAGAATACAAACTCTAAGGCCTGCAATCATACTAGAGATCATATAAAAGGGTTTGGGGGTCGGTTACAATCACAAGTAAGGATCGACCCTTTCGTGATGCCTGGAAATCGATACCTTATTAATTACGTGTTAGCTTGAATTTTAATTTTTATTCAGTTTCAACATATGACATTTAATTATAGATTCTCAAAATAGTAATTTTTTTAAGATCGATTTATTATTCCATATTAGGAAGATCGAGTTTTCAAAATTTTGGAAGTCAAAATCTCTTTCATTCTCCATCATAACACTAATGGAACTTGAAAGCTTTTTATCATTCTCCTTTATATCCCAACGGAAAACCAAAGGAACACAAAAGGTTTTAAAATTAAAATATCTTTTGCAGCACGGTAGAGGGCTAGAGGAATGTGAAAGTTTTTATTGTTATTTTTTTAAATTTATAAAAATCCTGACTGCCATTTTGAAAAGGATATCTCAAAATTAAAATAATCCATAGAACCCCTCTCGTATTTTGGAAAAAATTTTACGTATTATTTTAACTTGGAGATATTGCCTTAATTTCTGAAAAGAAAATTTATACTGTATTGAAAATATTATAAAACTTCCTAAAACTCAATAATAATCTAAAATGACGCACCTTTTCCTAAGGTGTTCCTTAGACATGAAAATATCCTTTTAATCACATGAGACTTGGTTCTAGAGAAATTACCAAAATGCCCATAGGATATACCTTTGATGCGAAAGTATCCTGGTAACCCTTAATGGACACTAAAATGATAAAAAACTGGATGAACCTTTCCTAATTATGCACCATTGGCATAAAAGCATCCTGGTTACTATCTAATACTTTATCTTAAAAAATTACTAAAATGCCCTTAGAGTATACCTTCGACATGAAAAGTATCCCGGTACCCTAATGGACACTGAAAAGACCTTAAAAGGCTAAATGAATCATAAACATTCACCTTTGGCATAAAAGCATCCCAGTGAGAAAAATTATGAAAATGCCCCTAGGTATACCTTCGACATGAAAGTATCCCGGTAACCCCTAATGGACATTAAAATGATAAAAATTGGATGAACGTATCCCAAATGTGCACCTTTGGCATAAAAGCATCCCGATTACTATCTAGGACTCAATTTTAGAAAAATTATCAAAATACCCCTAGGGTATACCTTCGACATGGAAAGTATCTTGATACCTTAATGGACATTAACAGACCTTAAAAGGCTAAATGAATCCTAAACATTGACCTTTTGCATTAAAGCATCCTAGTGAGAAAAATTATGAAAATGCCCTTAGGTATGCCTTCGACATAAAAGTTTCCCAATACCTCTTAATGGACACTAAAATGATAAAAACTAGATGAACCTATCCTAAATGTGCATATTTGACATAAAAGCATCCCGGCTACTATCTAGGACTCGATTTTAGAAAATTTATCAAAATGCCCCTAGGGTATACCTTCGACATGAAAGTATCTCGGTACGCTAATCGACACTAAAATGATGAAAAGTAAATGAATTTAGTCTAAATGGATAGCCTGGAAGTTTAAGTTTAACTTGAAATGCAAAATTTACAATCAAGCCCTTAAATTTTTGAAAATTACATTTTGTATCCTTTGGAGGACAAAACAAATACGAAAAATTTTGAAAATTTCAATATCCCTAAGGAAGGCCATAGAAAAAATAGAAATCGTTGAAACTGATGAAATGTACATTTTGCACCCTAAATATGAAAATTTACTATTTAGTCATTACACTTTTCTAAATTTTTATTTTAGTCCCTAAACAATAAAATAACTTAAAAATCATAAAAAAAAGAAACTATGCATGAAAATGCAACCAATATATTAACAAAGATTCGGCCAAATACCTTGCTCAAGGTTTTTTACAATTTACAAGGTAACCCTTAAACTTTGTAAAATTACATTTTAAACCCTATATGGTACAGTACTACAAAAAATCATCAAAAATTATCAAACCAGTAAAGAATCAACACAAAAGTCATGGTAACAATATGCAAGAAGGTTCGGGCAAGCATTTTTAGCCACAAAATATTATTTCCATATTTTACAATTTAGTCCATAAACTTTTTAATATTTATAAAATGACCCCTAAAGTATTAGAAATGCTTAAATTTTTTTTTTTTTACAAATACACCAATAAAAAATCTCATGGCCTACAAAGCTCTCAACCAAGTCAAAACTGTTAAAAAAAACTTCTATAAATTTTGCAATTTAGTCCCTATGTTTACTAATATTACAAAATCTAAAAATCATGAAATCAAAATAAAAATAAGCACCAAATGATCATGAACAATTCCAATCAGATTTGGCGAAGATGAAAAACATGAAATACATACATGCTTTG